>PVLD010009843.1:0-74332 GCA_004027595.1 Dinomys branickii | reverse complement strand
GATAAGACATTTGTCCCTCTGTGCCTGGCCCATTTCACTTAGCATAATGGCCTGTTGGGAGCCGGTGTGAGGGCTTGCTGTTAGTCTCCTTGGAAACAGCCCCTCCCACCGTGTTACCAAGATGGCGCCTATATCCTGTTTTCTGGTTCTTGTTGCCGACTCTGTGTATACCTTATATAGAAAGGTGCCTGCTTACGGCACCCTGAAACCAATCCTGAAGGCCCACGTGGCGTAGTGTGATTTGCTAACCGCCCTTATATAAGTTGCTGTAACGGGAAGCTGGAAGAAGAGAAGCCCGGAAGGAGCCACAGAGAGTGGACTCCTGTGGGGTATGTGCTGTGTCCAATAAAGAAACACGTTACAGAATCTGATCGTCTGTGTGCTGTCTTCTGCGGGTCGGGAGCGGTGCCGGACAATGGCCTCTAGTTTCATCCATGTTATTGCAAATGAAAGAACCCAAATGACCAACAGATACATGAAAAAATCTTCGTCATTTCTAACCATCAGAGAAATCCAAATGAAAGCCCCAGTATGATATTACTTTACACTTCGCATGTGTTATAGCAGCTATTATTAGAAAGTTGAGTGATAACAAGCATTGAAGAGAACTGAGGAAAAGAGAATCCTTGTACACTGTTGTGACTTTATAAGTTACTGTTTTAGAAAATAGCATGGAGGTTCTAAAAACTGAAAATTAAATTATCATTTAATCCAGTGATTTTACCTATGAGTACATATCCAGAGGAGAAGTCAGCATGTCAAAGAGACATCTGTGCTTCTGTGTTTGTCACAACATTATTCACAATAGGCAAGATATGGAAACAACCTAAGTGTCCATCAACTGAGGAGCATATTCTTTTAAACGTAGAAAATATACAAAGGAGAATACTATTTAGCCTTTAAAAACCTGAATCTATATTCCATGTGATGCATAGCTTTAACTAAAACAGTAATGGCACAGTACATAACCACTTAGAGTTCAGTGGATTTTTAATAGTTTAGCAAGCCAGACTGGGCATGGTGGTGTACATCTGTAATCCTATCACTCAGGAGGCTGAGGCAAGAAGTTTGCAACTTTGAGACCAGCCAGGCTACAAAGTGAGCACAAGGCCAGCCTGAACTGCATAGTGAGACCCTGCCTCAAAAAGACAAAAAAAAAAAAAAAAAAAAAGCTTAGCAAGCCTCCTGCATAGCAATAAATGCCTGTTGAGAACTTGGCCATTTTTTATAAATGAACAGGACACAAAATGTCACTTCTGCTTTAGCAATATTAAAAGAAGACAGAGATAGTTAAATCAGGTGGGATTCAGATGTAATGCTCACCAGAATAATCTTGTGGACAGATACAAGTGTATCTTCCTATCTCGTTGAGGCACGTAGCCTCATTCTTGCAGGGATCCGAAGCACATTCATCCACTTCTAAGTCACAGTGCCGCCCTTGATATCCTGGGACACAGAAGCAGAAGTAGCCATTGATTCCATCCTGACACACGGCCCCATTGTGGCAAGGGCTGGAGGCGCATTCATCGTGATCTATCTCACAGAATCTTCCTCCATACCCAGCAGGGCAGATGCAGACTGGGTGAACTGGGTCTGGATGGCAAGCACCGCCATGTTGGCATGAGTCCACACTACAGGAGCCAATGGCAGTTTCACAAGTGCTCCCACTGTACCCGGGGGAACATTGGCACTGAAAGCCCCTCTCTCCCGGGGTGTTCACACAAGTGGAAATTCCTTGGCAAGGATTGGAGGAGCAAGGATCTTTCATGTTGTCGCAGTCTTTGTCCAAGTTATTGGCTGTGTCTGAACAATGGCATTTGCTGTCTTGTGAAAAACCCTCGCACGAAGAATTGTTTTGGCAAGAATTTGAGAGGCACCAAGTGTTGTTTTTACTGCAAAAAGAATCTACAAAGAAAAAAAATATCAAGATGAAACTTAAAAGTGGTTGAGAACAAAATTAAAGAACTTCTTTGATTTTGATCCCATGCCCCTTCAAACCCATTCGTGAAAGACCTACTTAAGGCAATATAATGATGAATCTTAGTTCTTCATGTGTCAAAACTTTTTATATACAGTTGTTAATAAGAAATGAAGATGGCCAGTTTGAGATTCTTCTCCATTGTACCCCATTCTTCAAGTCTACGTGGAACTGAATAACTAGGGGAAATAGAAATAATTCTTAATACTTCCCATTTACTCAGAATTTTGAAATTAACATTCTTTATGGAAGCTTTTATGGAATACTAGGAAATGAATCACAAAACTGCCCCCGAATAATTGCCTTACAGAAACTGGTATTTAAATGAGTACTATGACTTTATCTTAATACATACTTTATCCTCTAAAATGAAAAGTATGGAAAAATAAAAATATAATAAAATTTGATTATGTACTGAAGCCCTACTTTCTTCATTAAGCATGCTAGGTATGTCACATACAGTATTTCTTATCCTCACAGAAACATTGAATTATATATATTTTACAGTTTAAGACAAATTAAGTCCCACTACAACAATATTGATGAAGTAAAGATTGCAAACTTTCATTTTCCTGTAATCATTTCTATTCTAGGAGTATATTTTTAAAGTTCTAGTTGGAAAAATAAGCTATAGGAAAGCAATAATTTTATGGTTCTTTCCAAATTTATGGGATACTTGTATGTATACTGTATAAATCTCCTCTGGATAGACATACATTATAACCACGACCTTTTTATTTTCTTTTTGTATTCTTAATCTTGTGTACTGTGAAGCTTTATGACTTGGTAGCTCAATTGGATCACACACAGAACACTGTCTTTCATATGGGTTTCATTTTCTATGTTACTTTCTTACTTTTTAACCTCCTTTCTCACAGTACTGCTCACCAATATAACAGCAGATAAGAGTACAGGCTTGTAATTTTTTAAAAGGTTACAAAATGGGGTTTATTATTAAATTTTAAGACACAAAGCAGTCTTGATAATAGCACAGGTAAACTTCCAGGTTAAACTCTGTCTTTTTTCTCCATTTTTTTTCATGGGAAAGTCTCAGACTAATGTAGGTTTTTGTACTGAAAGTAGATCTACAGAAACAGAATTTTGTGAATGAGTTCTCTAAATTGAAATTATATATATGCAGCCCTTGCAAATTGCTGGTAGAAATGTAAAATTGTATGGCTACTTTGGAAAAGTTTCAAAATGTCTTATAAAATTTCAACATGCAGTTAATGACCCAACTTAGCAACTCTCCTGCTACATGTGCACCCAAGAGAAATGAAAATGTGCCTACAGAAATACTTGCATTCAAATACTCATAATAGCTTTTAATAATTATAAATTATCCTAAACATTAACCTCTTATTAGGTATATATATATATATATATATATATATATATAGTTTGAAAATATTTTCCCCTACTCTTTACTCTTTTGAGATTTTCCTTTGTTGCACACAAGTTTTAAACTTGATGTAAAACACCTAAATTTTTTATGTAATCCTTTTATCTATGTTTTGGTTTCTCTTTTATCTATTTATCTTCTTGGTATCATATCTGAGATATTACAAAATCTAAGGTCATAAAGATCTCCCTTGTTTTTACCTAGGAATTTTTGTAGTTTCTAGGCTACATTGAGGTCTTTTACCCATTTTGAGTTGCTTTTGTACAAAGTTGGAAAGGGTCTGCTTTTTTATGTTGGAAGAGGAGATCTAGTTTTCCAAACACTGTTAACAGTACATATGTTACTCACCATGCAGCAGTGGTGGTTTTTTGAAGACCATGTGACCAGTTGAAGACCATTTGATCCTAATCTGAGCACTTTCTGGGCATCCTGTCCTGTTCCCTTTGTCTGTCTTAATGCCAGCACCACACTATTTTGATTAATGATTAACCGCAGCCCTCCCTTCCTTTACTTTTGATTTTGAGACAGAGTCTAGCAAAATTGCTAAATTGCCCAATTCCCTGGACTGGGGTCAAACTTGCGATGCTTCTGCCACAGCCTGCCAGAGTGCAGGGATTCTAGATGTGCATCGCCATGCTCAGTTTCTTAATTCATTCTGAAGTTTTCACTGTTTATTGTATAGCAGTGCAAATAATTTTTGCATGTTGAAAGCATAGTCTGCAACTTTGTTGATTTTTTTTATTAGTTCTAAGTTTCTGTGTGAATGGAATTTTCAAGATTTTCTTTATTCCCTACCGTACCATTGGGAAACAGAAATAAGTGTACTTCCTTCTTTCCCGTTTGGATGTCTCATTTCTTTCCTCCCCAGATTGCTCTGGTTAGGACTTCGAGTATTGAGGAGAGGCAGTGATGGTGAGCAACCTTATCTGTTCCTGATCTTAGAGTACAAGCCTTCAGCTTCTTAACAATACATATAATGTAGTTGCAGGGGTTTTGTGCATAGTTTTTGTAGTAGTAAGTGGACATTCCTGCATCTGCTAATGAGCATAAGAAACAGAATGTGTGAGATTATCAGACGTTTGAGGAAACCTCTAAGATAAACATAGAGACCAAAACATCAAACTTGTTTTAACAAAGGTAATTTGAGAGGAACAAAAATAATTTAAGGAGTGGGCAAAACTTACGAAAAAATCTAATTTTTTCAAAGAACAATGAAAGAAGTAATGGAAGCCATTAAAAAATTTCTAGGAAACCAAAGAGGTCTTTGAAATTTAAAATATAGCAGGAAATTTAAAAATCTAATTGAGCAGTTGGAAGATAATGTTGAAAAACCATCTCTGAGCCAGCAGGAAATATTACAATACATAGGACAGAAAAGAGAAGGGAGTAGCAAATTGATCAGGTAGGAGCTCAAACCAAAGAGCAGTCCAAAGTGGGAGGGGAGTGAAGAACTGGTGAGAGGAGCAAGGAGTTGAAACTATGACAAGTATAAATACAACAAGTAAAAACAAGTAAGTGTTTAGATTTAAAAGTTTCACTGGCTCCTGAAGAAAACTGATGAAAACTGCCCACACCAGAGCACAGGACTGTGAAATTTCCGAACATCAGGACAAAGTAAAAACGAACTCTTCCTGGAGTAGGAATAGCACACTTACAAAGCCCCAGGACATTACTAACTTACCAACGGAAACGCTGGAAGCTGGAACACGCTAGAACAACGCCTCAGAAACCCTGAGGAACTTGTGTGCAAATCAGAATTACATATCTTTACTACCAAACAAATTTGAAGAGAAAAAAAGCATTTAAACACTCACAGATTCAAAATTTTAGCATTCATGGCCTGTTTCTGGAAGATTCTGCAGGACAGAATCTGTGAAAATAAAGGTAAAACCAAGAAAGAAGTAGACGTCGAATCTGGAAGACCAAGAACTACTGAAAGAAAGTTGATGTTGCTGAAAAGATCCCAGGATCCCAGACACGCTACCAGCAAACATTTACAAAATGCTGAAAGAAGAGTAAAAGCAGAACTCCGGGAAGGAGGAAGGGAGAGACCAAGTTGAACAGCAGAAACAACCTCACCAGTAAAGTTGTACAGGAAAACAAATGAGATCAGTATTAGCCAGGAATGTGTAGAATGAAATGAGTTAAGTTTTAGTTGGTGAGAATAGTCCCTTAAAACAACAACAATAATAGTAATATATAACTTATTTGGGGAGCAGTAGAGTTGTTTGTGTACGTGAATGTGTGTGTGCTTTCCAGAATTGCATAAAGTTAAGTCTAGTTTGAATTCTAAGTTAAGTCTATTATGAATTCTACCACAGTAGAATTCTAGTACATTATGCCAGCATCCAAAGCAGAAGGAAAAATGTACTCGTTATTTGGAAATGTAAATGAAAAGGAGAAAAAAGCTAGCAGAGGTTTAAGTAGTTACTTTCAGGTAGTACACACGTCGGGTTGGGGAGCAGCAAAGGGGTGCTGACAAGGTTGTGACGGTTTCCTTTATAGTATTTAGGGCCTTTGGTGTGTCACTGAATAAAGTAGATAAAATGTTTTTCAAGCAAAGTAGGTAGATTTACAATCTAGTCACACAGCGTCCACCCAGGATCATTTTGTTTCTGTGTATGTGTGGAACTGTTTTGGCACTGGTTCTGGTCAAGATTACCTGTCAGCCACGTCTTTGTGCTCTGTCTCCTCTAAGGTAACCAGTGTCCTTGGTTGGAGTCCCTTGGTACATGGACTTATGGGTGTGTCCAGAGGGCAAGTGCTATAGGCTCTCTGCAAATGTAGTCTTCCGCATGGGCATTATTAACTGATGCTACTGTGTGCACTAAAGAGACAATCACTTTTCAAAAAGCGCTATTTTTCAGACATATAAAGGAAATGAAATTTACTGCATTCTTACAACTAATTCAATAAACAAAATAAAAGCAGAGTGTGCACAGATCTCCACTAATGGGAATATTACCAAGGAAGGATTATAATTATATTATTATATTATGCACCAGACTTGAAAAAGAATATAGTGTATATTATTGTGATTGGTACATATGTGTACTCTCTGAACAATAAATTTACTAGTGATAACATCTTTAAAACAAGACTTAAATGAACACATAAAAACTTACAGGATTATTTAAAATTCAGATTGGAATTTAGCTGCCAGGGAATAGCCATAGAGAATTTTACTTAACTTTGGTATAAGACTTGTATTTAGAGTAAGAAATTTTTCACACCACTTTATACAGGCTGCAAAAATGTTTCCTTGTAGTAAAGTTTGCCATCTACTGGCTATTGTGAGCTGTACACTAGTGAGCTTTAAACTGTGTCCTTTCCTCGTCTCTCCTTCTTTTTCTTTTTCATTTCCTTCCTTCCTTCCTTCCTTCCTTCCTTCCTTCCTTCCTTCCTTCCTTCCTTCCTTCCTTCCTTCCTTCCTTCCTTTTTTCCATTCTTCTTTACTCTTTCTTTTACACTTTACTTTTTCTTTCTTTCCAAGAGTAGCAGGATTCCTTCAGGGAAAACAAATGCTCTGAGTCTTCTCAGTACACTAACAGGAAGGGACACCTGGCGAGCTTAGGGCAAGGAGGATTCCTTCTACCCTGTCAGTCTGGTCTCCGCCTCCCCTGGAGGTGCCCCCAAAGAGCCCTAGAGTGTGAGATCAGCAACTGAAAAACCTCTGCACACGACAAAATAAAATATATAGTTACTGTAAGTAATTATTCCTGTCTTTGTCACCAGATATTTCTGATGGTAAAATGAAATACTTTGCTGAGATGTGAAACATAGCCTGGCCAGTTTTTAAAATGGTGAAGACACAAATAACATTCAATATATGTATATGTGGATGCATGTATTTCTTCAGTAATTAAATTTGTTTGGAAAACAGCCATATGGTTCATTCAAGTGACTTCTGTGGGGAATATGTTTACTCACATCAGTGAAACAGCAATGAGCTCTTTATGGGAAGAGCATTTTCATTTCTCAGAAATTATTGGTAATAATATTCATCCCTTTGTTCTTAATGAAACAGTTTTCTGATTTAAAATCACCTATCAAGAATGTGTTTGGTTAAGTGGGGTTTTTTTATTATCGATCATTTTTGTCAGCTTTTAAGCTAACCAATCAAGGGAGCTTTTCCAAGCAGAGAAAGATCTGTGGCGCAGCGAGAGGAGCAACAGACTTGCACGAGGCTGGCTCCGCCGCTCAGTCTCACTGCCCTCCTCTACAAAAACAGAGAATAGAGCCGACTTCTCAGTGTTTTGTGGAGATTAAGTCACTAGAGTTAAGTGCTTGGTGGACACGTGCTTCATGTTCAATAAACACTAACTCTTGTGTAAGATATTTAGAGATAATTATGGGCTCCTATCAGGCCTACTAGATTGTCGTTAAAACAATAAAAGTAACAAAAAAACTATTATTCACGACAATTTTCAACCAAGGAATTTATTTTAGGAAACCCAACCACAGGCTCAGGTTTGCCTTCATACAGAGAGCCTATCAAAGGACTAATTCACGATGCTAAATGCATCCTTCCTGTAAAGTAGTTGGGCTTGTTCAGGATTGAATTAAGGTACATGTGGTACAGAGTCATAAAACATCTGTTTTCAGTGTTTGTATTTTACAAGAAAGTCTTTACCATCTAGTTACAAATTTCAAGAGTTAGGTAACTATTTGATTTGGAAAAATAACAGCAAATGAGAGTCATGGAAAGGAGCTAACTGTTCAGAGGACCTGCTGTGTGCTCAGCACCCGTTTACTCATAACAAACCCTCAATAATTATTACTTGAGTATGACTTATCAAAGCCATGGTTTTTATCTTAGTTATGTCCCTTTATGTATAAACCCAATCTATGCAAATATATGCACATACAAGTGTATAATTATTAATATTTGATGTTTTAAAATCTGTTTTCCTTTAAATATTCTCATTGCTGCTCTTTCTTTTCTAGGATTTGCTAACTTCATTCTCTCCATATAAGTCTCTAATCAGATTTATCTCCATCTAATATTTATTGATGATAACTTTAAAAGATGAATTTTCCTTGAGCAGAGGGTAGGAAAAAGAGTGTACAAAACTACTATTATTGCTCATATGTGGGTTAAAATAGCAATTTTTAATGTGTCCTACATTTAGCAACACTGAACACTCCCAGTGTCCTTTCCATAGTATATACAACATTACTTGGACTTACTGCTCTACAGCATGTGTTTTCCTATCTTTTGTTTGTTTTCTTAAAACTACTGGGAGATCAGCAGGGTCTTGGAGAATTCACTACTAAGGAATATGCCAAGCGTTGTGTGTGTGGTAGGGAATAATATCTCAAACATACAAAGGCAAATTCTTTCCATTTGAAATCTACCTTTAATATACATTTAACTTAATTTAACCTAAATAAAAGTGAGAGAGGAATATAGGACTTGTGTACATAAAATTTTACATTTGAAACAATTTTGAACAAATAGCCTTCTACTTTCTTTCATATAAATCATTTTTGTACAAAGATGTAGCTAATATTTGCTAATAAAATGCTATTTGAATAAAAAAAGAAGCTATAAATCATGCTAGTGAAGCTGAATCCAAACTTCCAGGTCTAAAAATTTCAACTTATGAAAACAAAGTGTTTTCTTGCATTGTTTTTAATCTGGCTTTCAGCACAGAATGAAATTGCATTCCATGGTGGGAGTGGAGAAGGGCGTAGCCTAAGACAGACACATCTTTATTCAGGACATGGCCAAAGTGGCTCGCACACGGTGGAGAGTCAATAGAAATTTGTTGAATAATGAATGAGTGAGCAGGAATACTTGAATTCCCATTTAAGCCTTGCTGTGAAATTCTTACTTGGGCCTCTTTTGATAAAATCAGGCAGGACAAATCACCAGTTAAATCGCTTACTTTGATGTACAGTATGGTAAAATCCACATGGAATAGTGAAAATAAGTAGCTGGGCTCCTTAAATCTGCTCCTTTCCTTTGCATTCCTGTGGTGTCTGTCAAAGGAGGCATTTGCTCTTACACTTAGTTATTTCTGTATGTGTGGTCTGAATTATTAAATTGAGACTAATTAGTAGAATGGAGAGAGTATAGTTATACGGTCAGAGATTGAAGTATTGGATCCTAATATTTATCATCTCTGTGAATTTAGGAAAATCATCACCGCTGAACCTTAGTTTTCTTATTTTCGAAGGGGAGGATGTATTGTCCTATGCACAGTGGCTAAGAGCACAGAAGTCAGGGCCTGGTTTAAACCCTGGCTCTGCTATCTGCTAATCTTGACTTTTACTTTGATAGTATCTCTTTGCTTCAGTTTCCACTTTTGTAGAAATGACACGCTTATCTTACAGAATTTTTATGAGGGTTATATTAATGTACATAAAATGCCAAACCAATCAAGTAACAGAATGAACAATACAAACTATTACTTTTGTTGTTCTCACTGGGAGTAAAAGAGATGATGTTCATAAGGTTTCTTGGGAAAAGCAGCATGAAGTAGCTCCGCGTTGTGTGGGTTTCCTTCCCATGCAGAGTCCAAAGTACGCATCCTCGACACCCTTCTATTGATGCAGCAGTTAGGGCGGAGCTTCAACGTGAAGGCCCTTGGGATCCACCCCAGGGATTCGGGGAGCACAGTTCTAGGTGGGTTTGGGTGGGTCGCGCAGGCCGAGCTCGGGATTTATTTCCGGTCCGCGGCCCTTCTGCTCCAGCACTTTGCCCTGGCACTGTTTCCCGGCCGTGAACTGAGCAGTTTTGCTCTGCCCTTTGCCGTTCCTCTTTTGGGGGCGGGGCATGGGGTATCTGGAGTCGAGCCAGGACCTCGTGTTTGTTGGGCAGGTGCTGCACCAATAAGCTGTATCCCCAGCCCCAATCTTTCCTCTTTCAAGTTGTGAGTGTTGGATATTGTGTTTCAGCAATGAGAAAGCTAATCCAAGTGATTATCAAGGTACCATATATATAGTTTATGCTTGGTAAATACATACCTAATAAATGAAGTAATTCAAGAAAAATGGACCCTAGTTATATTGGAAAGAGAGTTGTAAGTTTGTAATTGCAAAATGTAAGTTCATCAGCAGCCCTCATTACCTGAGAATTATATCTCCTAATACCCAGGCGGAACACCTTTACTCTTACCACAATTAACTCACGTGAAAGCTCTTTTTTTGAAACATGACTTTCTTACTCCAGTTGAGACGATGATGGCCGGAGTTCACTGCTGCCATCTGTACCTCAAAATTCCTGTTCTGTTGTCTCTCTAGAGGGCCCGTGGCCCGACAGAAATTTTTTTGTGGAGGGATTTTAAAACCTGTGTATATAATAAACATTTTTCTAAGTCTTTTATTTGTAACTTCTAATTCTCAGTGTTGTCACTGATGAAATCAAGGGTCTGCAAATGCAAACATTTCTTTTTCTCTGAAAGCTTCCCCATGAGAACACAAGCCCCTGCGTGCTCCTTTACACAGCTCACGCCTCTAAGGACAGGTCTGGCTCAGACCAGGGCTTTGGTTGTTAGGCTGAGGGTGGTAGAAAGTTCTTCCTGTCTTTGGCTGTGATCATGCGTCCTGCTTAGAAGATGCTTTACCCTTAGAAAATCACTAAATAATGTAAACTGTGAAGGTCACGTTTTACTAAATACCAATCACTGAAAATTTTAATAGGGTCTAAATTATGTTCCTTTGACACAATTTATTTAAAGCTAATCAGTGGATTCTCTTGATCTTAATATAACTCATGTGCATTTGAATAATGAAAGTTTTTTTTCATTATAATCCCTTTAACTTATGGAATAGATTTAAATTTTGCTAGCTCCTTTGTCTCTAGGAAACTCAAATTTAAATTCCCACAGTACAAATATTCTAAACAAAAAATAAGATTTTCTTCTCAATTCACAAAACCAGTTTTTAAAACTGACCAGCAATCAATAACTATAAATTCAGTATTAATTATAACACATTGGTCTCAGGAAAATTTGGCTCCACAAGATTTTTGTTCTAAAATGGGTTCTGAAAGTTTTAATATTTTCCACTAAATATACTATACATAATTAGGGTTAAATAAAAAGTAGGAAAAGTTGATAAAATAAATGAAAACAGTCTTTCAAATTCTAGTCCATTCTACTGTACACTGAAATAGTATAGACAATCGATAAAAGAATGGCAAAATAGAATAGTTCTTACATTTTATTATTGATACTCTAAAATGGCCTCCAATTTATTTGTTCCCTAGAATAGATGTATAACCCTATTTTTCCATTTAATTCCATAAAAATTAATGGGGCTACAAGTACTATATCTATTTTCTAAATAAGGAATAGAGTTTCAGGAACATCAAATAACTTCAACTTAGCGCATGTAGTATGTAGTAGGTCAGCATACAAAATGACTTCAAAGATTTTGCTAGTGGGATCGGGCTCAGCTTTGGCATTTCCAGCAAGTTGCCAGATGGTGCAGTGGCTGTTGGTGCACAGATTACACTTAACCGTGAGCTCTACCAGTGCTGGCTAATACCAAGTCTTCTAGTACTCACATTAAAAAGAGAAAAATGAAAAGGTGGAATTATTGTTTAATATATTTAAACAAATATCTTGAAACTAATATCATTTTAATATGCACTTCATGTAAAAATATTAATGCAATATTTACTTTTCTGTTAAGTCTATAAAATCCTGTTTATATTTTACACTCACAGCACACATAATTCTGACAAGCCACATTTCAAGTGCTTTAAGGCAAAATGAGACTACAGGTAGCAGTTATGTTGAAAAATGAAGCTTGTCACACTTTTCTCATATTTTTGTACAGGTGACTAGGGTCTAAAAAAATAGTCTGAGGTCATAATTCAAATTTAAATTATTTCATGACCTTCTCACAGTAGTAGCCATGAATAAAGACAGCTCAAAGTATTTTCTGAGAGTTTCTTTAGGATGTCCTTAAAATATGCACATCCTAAAAGCCCAATGCAAGGTGCACTTTTCCATATTTCCTGTACTTTTGCTTTTTCCTGAACACTTGTCCTAAGCAGCCACAGAACTTGTTAAGATATACTTTAACATTTACCCATTTAATTCCTAAATTTTTCATCATTTTATATGTAACGGCTTCTCTTTATAGTTAACAAGTGATTACTTTCAGGAAGTGTACTTCTTTGGTGTGCCTGTGTATGTGACCTATGTATAAGGTTTGATTACACATTTGAAAAACTACTCGATCTCCTGAATACTACAATAAACACAAGAAGATTGGCTGCTTTGCTGATTAGTTGGTTTTACCCCAGGGAAATTTGTTTTGCTCACTTTACGGCTCACTACACTTGAACAGAAAGAGAATGATTTGTTTCTGCCAGGTCACTCTAAGTTTTGAACTAAATTTGGGGGAAACCCAGGTTACTGTGGTTACTAGCTAACTTGGAAGCTACCATGAATACATTTAATGTTCTTTTTATTCAACTAAAAGCCCCATGGTACTGAGCACAAGCGTGATGCCACTGTGCCTTTAGCCTGAATAAGATGTTGAAGAGTGTATAAATGGCTCCTTGCCCAGTATGTCCTGGAACCTGCTGTTCTGCGCAGGGCCATGGTGCACGCAGACATGCCTGAGCTCATCCGCACAGCCTCATGACACACATGGAGAACAGGCCTTGATGTCTCAGTGACCCACTTAGAAAACTCTACCCCAGAAGAATGTGACAAATGCCTCTGTAATGAATTCTCAGGCTTCACTGCTGAGCACGAAGCATGAGGGAAATGCATTTCAAAACTCAGGGGGGGATGCATGATTGCTGACATGCTTCTAATAGTTAAAAGAGAGGGTTTCATATTTGGAATTAGCATTTTAACTGAATAGAAAGGAAAAAAGTGTAAAAAGAGCTTTACTGAAAAAAGTCATGAGGTATAACCTTAGTTGAACTTGCTGTTTTCTAAGTATGGCCATAGTCCTCTCATTTAGGAGGGCAGGGACATACCTTACAACTTAAAATATTTGGGGCATTAGTTGGAAAAGAAGGATGAATTTAAGCAAATAATTCATTAATTTCAAATAAATAAAATTAATAAATTAGTTGATATTTTGTTTAAGAACTTTTTACTTAATACGGTAATCTATTTTAAACTTAAGCACATATATCATTCATCTTTCAATAGATAGATGGCAGGAAGACGGACGGATGGGTGGGTGATGGATGGAGAGACCCTTGCGCACTTAGCGTTGCTATCACACCTAATTACCGAAGTGAATGCTTAATCTCCTTCACCCTAAATTGAACCCACTCCATGACTAGATTTAAGACCTCCATCTTTCTTTCTCTTGAAAAATTATGCCCAGATTAGTACCGCCTGTTTTTATATCATATGCCTACACTCACCTGATCTCTTACAAAGCATCTTTCCTAATGCTTGTGGATGAAATGAGAGCCTTTGCTTTCTTGTATGTTGTATTTATACTATAATACAACCTCATAAATTCAAACAAAATTCTTGTACACTTCCTTTTTAATATTTAACAAAGTATAAATCAAATAGGATTATCCTTAATTCAGAGCAAACTGAGTACCATAACAAAGGTTTAATATTCAGGCTCCTTTAGTTAGAGGAGAAAGGTTACCACCCATCAGAGAGCCCAACAGGTATGTGTATGGTTTCACTAAAGAGCCCTTGGGTGATCCATGAGAGCATTAATTGACTTTCTAATGAGGATTATTTATGGTTTTCTGCAGATTTGGTAAATAGTGAGGCAGACATGGCTTTAACACTATTTCAATTTCATTTGCAGAAAGAAAAGATGCGCCAATTATTACTAGAAGTGGAGGAGCCTAAGATCTGACCCACTCAAGCCAGATCTTTATAAAGATCTTTACAAAAATTATAGCAGTATCTAAAGTCTTCCTTCAAACAAGCCAGCACGTATCAGCCCTCCCAGAGAATACTATCCCTGTAGTGCAAAAGGAGTTAAAAAGGACCCATAAAGCATCTATTTACCTCAGGTCTATTTCTAAAGCACCACACCATGTTGTTATAGAAACCACTTAGGGCTGCAAAATCTCCCATGATGATTATTGCTATAGTAACCACCAAAAGGCAAAAAGCTAGGTTTGCATCCATTGCCATCAGCCCCTCTCACTCTCAAGATAGATTTGCTTCTAAATTCTCCAGTGTTGCTGGAAACATAGGAGGAATGAAAGAATAAATGTAATGGAGCATAAAATAAGGGAAATGAAGACACTTTAGGCAATGAACAAACCAAGGTGCTTTGTCTGCATGTTCTAGGGAGAAAAAAATTGTAATTAGATAGACAAATCCATTCCTATATCGTCACCAGATCTCTTTATTTCCAACTGTTCAAAATCAAGATACTAAAAAGTTACACGTGAAAATATTCTCATATTCTTAAAGCTATCATTAGACATATTGGAGAATATCCCCAAAACATACCTTTGTCTAAGATTGTCTGTCCCAGAGTAAATCCAGTGGAATATATAAGGCATTTATCTTGTAAGAGTTTATGATAAAATTTTAGGGGGTTGAGTGTGTATCTCAGCAGTGGAGGGATTGTCTAGCATGCACAGACTTCCAGGCTGGATCCCAACAGCGTGCGCGCGCACACACACACACACACACACACACACACACACACACACGAAGATGCTATTTTTGCCTTGGTCTTCATCTCTTTATATGTTTTGCCCTGTGTGTTAATATCTAGTAAATATATGAAGTGTACTTTTAAATTCTTATACGGTAGTGGATATATATAGAAATGTGACTTTGATATAGTTTGAAATGTTATTTTTTTAAACCAAGGCTCAAATGATGAGATGACATAATGATAATGACAGAAAAAATGTTTAAAATCACTCTTACTCCAACGAAGATCTTAAGAGTTCTTTCTCAATTTAATGCTACTGGTGAATGGAGTGGAGAAAGACTGCTGCAAATCAAAAGCTAATATGCAAATAAATATTACACCCTGCTATTGAGCTCAGTTTACCTCTGAGATGATCACTTTACAGTGTCTAGGGTAACTTATAATTTTCCAAATATTTTATCTGAAAAGGAATAATAGGATTGTTTAAATCAGTGCTGGCCCTTTTCAGCATACACAAAATACACCCAAATTCAAAATAAAAACACACCCAGTGCATCTCTCAAACAAGAACAGGGCACTTTAAAAAAACTGAGTAACCAAACTCACTACATTTGAAAATTACTTTTATTAACATGTTTTTCATGAAAGGTTAAGAAAATATATGGAAGTTGATGCAAATGCATCTTTGCCTTGGTTAATTGCCTATGTTTGGGTATTTATACTCATGAAATATAATTTCTATATGAATGGAAAAATTAAATGTTTCTGATACTTTTCTCCACATGTGTGGATTTTTATAACTCTCAGCAAATTTTGCTTTACATCTGTTTATTTTAACTTTGACCAGATACAGCTTTGGAGCTGAGAGAAGGAAATTCTCTGAAGCTGTCTGTGACTGAAGTGTGTTGACCTAGTACTTACTGTAAACTCAAGGATTTTTTCAAAGTGGTTGTGATAACAAGTCTACAGTAAATATGTATATAGTGCCTACCACAAACATACAGAAAATACTTAACACCTTTTGTGTCTGATTGAAAAATAGTCTGGCTGTTTGGATTGAGTCCTAGGTACCTGGTACTTTTCTGTGATTATTTAAGCCACCTTAAGTGGTCATACTCACCATAATCATGACAATTCATAGGTCTTTCTTATTTAGCCTTAAATCACATTTTTCTTTATACTAAATATTGTTTAACTATTTTGCTTTTTTAAAAAAAATAAGAACCCACAGCAACATAAGAAAGAGAAGAAGGAGAGAATTGGGTGCTCTGGTGCCCCAGACCCAGGAAAGATCTGAAAGAGGAATTGAAACCCTCAGGAAGAGTAAACAAGACTTCTCCATGAGAAAAACCTCGGAGGACCGCCATGGCGCAGAGGAAGAGAAGGAGGAAAGGGAAGGAGCACCCGCTCCACACACACCACAAATGCGCTCCTTCATTCCAGCACTCACAGCATCAGACTCAGAGGCCCCTGCTCGCGGAAACATTCCGAATAGGCCAGAGGTGAGCAAAGTCCTGAATAGAGGGGCAGAGTGTGCGGCGACAGCTCAGCTCCAACCTCTTCCACCGGCCACCAGAGTCACGCTGTGCTCAGACCTGCTCTGGCCCCGCCCCGCTCCGCCCCACCCATCTCGCCCACCCCGGCTGCCCTCTCCTCACCCTCCGCTCGCTCGTTCCTCAGTGCAGCCGTCCAACCAGCAGCTTCTGGGCACCTCCCACTTCGGCCTTGAGTCCACACCACGTTCGCCACTGCTGCAGGGATCTAGAGCCCTGCTTCAAGCAGCCGGCTTCAGGCAAGGAGCGCAGCAGCCCCCCCCCCACTGTGAAATCCTTTGAATCGGTGCCCTGAGGCAGGCTGGGGTCAAGGCAACCAGTGAGCAATCCACCACACCCAGCTCCATGCCTGCCCAGAGGATATGGCCTCAAACCTCTACACCGTGTGGGCAAATACCAGCAAAGAGTAGCAGAAAGCAGTGGAAGTGACCCCAGGACCACAGTAATTCCCAGGGATCCAGTCAAAAAACAAATGGGAACTGGAGCACAACAGAAAGAGTGAGCTGCAGATGGAGGCGGGCTACATGGCCCCACACCCTTCTCACTCCAACACCAAGCAGGAAGCATGAGCTGAGTTACTGGGATTCAGCTCCCATCCTGAACTCCCTCTCTGAGCACCATGAGTCCTGGTGGCCCGAGCAGGCACCATGTGATCCTGACAACAATGGGCTCAATCATAGGGCTTCAGGACTCACCCTAAACTACTAATACGAGCACCAAGAGAGACTCCACACTGCTTGCATATATGAACCCATAGAGTCAAACTACATGAGAAGCAGAAGTCCTGGAGCCTGAGACACAACAACATACTCTACACAGCAGACCCGAGAAAATCCTCCAATTCTTTCTGAGAACTAATAACTAAATTTAGTACACACCATGGACTACTATGGTGAGCACAGGTGGAGGAGACCTCACGCCACTTGTGCCCAGCATCGTAAGTGCACCCAATGCCCAAAAAGATTGAGTGGTGGGATGAGGCGAAGACATGGAACTAGGGTGTAGACCAGCCTCTCTAGCTGGGAGGGGATAGTCTCCAAATACACTAATGGCCTATGAGGGGATACCAAGCACTTTGGCAGGAAGCTCGGAGGCCTGAGGGGGGAGGGGCCTCCCTTTGCATGAGAGCCCTGAGGACCTACACTGGGCCTCCTGCAGAGCAGCATTGAGACAGAGTCTGGGAGTCCGAGGGGGTAACCCTAACCCTAACCCTAACCATAACAATAACCCCTGGGGTGTGGCAGGTGCTCTACCCTGTACCTGGGCATGCCAGGAGCCCCGCTCCACCCCCCAACTCCACTTGGCCCCAGGGGCATGCTAAGCACTCTGCCCAGCCCCCAGAGCGTGCCAGGAGCTCCACCCTGTGCCCAGAGCATGCCAGGTGCTTCGACTGGCTCCTGGGGTTTGCCAGGCGCTCTGCCCCACCCCTGGAGCTCCGCTTGGCCCCTGGGGCATGCCAGGAGCTCCACTTGGCCCCCGGGGCATGCCAGGCGCTTTGCCTGGTCCCTGGTGTGTACCAGGCACTCTGCCCCACCCCTGGGGCTCCACTCAGCCCCCAGGGTGTGCTCACTCTGCCCAGCCCCTGGGAAGTGCCAGAAGCTCCACCCTGCACCTGGGGCATGCCAGGCGCTTTGCCTGGCCCCTGGGGTGTGCCAGGCACTCTGCCCTGCTCCCGGAGCCCCACTTGGCCCCCAGGAAGTGCCAGGAGCTCCACCCTGCACCCGGGACATACTAGGTGCTTTGCCCAGCCCCCAGGGTGTGCCAGGTGTTCCGCCCTGCCTACAGAGGTCCACTCAGTCCCCAGGGCATGCCACACACTCCACCCGGCCCCCAGAGTGTGCCAGGTGCTCTGCCCTGACCCTGGAGCCCCACTTGGCCTCTGGGGCATGCCAGGTGCTCGCGTGCCCCCAAAGCTCTGCCCAGCCCCTGGGGCATACCAGGCGCTCCACCTGGCCACCAGGGTGTGCTGCGTGCTTTGCCTGGCCCCCAGGAAGACCCTGAAGACTCGCCTGAGCCTATAGACATGGACGCGCTATGTAACTCCGCCTATCCAACTGGATACTCAATGGCTGTGAGGGCTTGCCAAAGGGTACTTTTCAACCTCCTGCCATAGCAATCTGTGTACACCCATGTAATATACAGCATATTTAGAAGCAGCCAAGTCTCTGCCCAAAGTAAGAACATGAGGGAGTAAAAAAAAAGTACAGTTATTACCAGTGGGAAGACCACTGATAGGGTGGTAGAACAATGGAGGTGAAGTGGAGAAAATTGATTAACTGAATGAGCCCTGATCTGTATAACTGAGTAATAAAGATGAAGATAACATTGTGTAATGCAACATCCAGTGGTAACCCCCTGCTATTTTCTCTGTAATTTTGTATTTCCTTTATTGTTTTTGTGTTAACAAATACAAAGACAACACTATGTAATACAGCATTCAGTGATGGTTTCCTATTGTCTCCTCTGTAATTCGGTATTTCCTTTATTGATTTTGTTATAACAAATGCAAAGATAACGTTATGTTATACAGCATCCAGTGCCAATTCCGTACTATCTTCTCTCTAATTTGGTATTTTCTGTATTGTTTCTGTGTTATTCTAGGTTCTTTTGTCTTGAAAAAAAATGAGTAACACACCCTGCCCAAAGCAAAGTAAACCTCTCCTCTATTAAAAAATGTAAGAACCTACTAAATATGCAGTAATTTCAAGAAACAGGTGCCCATTAGGATTGTCCATATGTGGTGAAAACAAGATAGCTGATTCAGGACTTGCCTTCCTCAGGTTAGTTGCTAATAAGCAACCCAAAGAGATGAGACACAGATGAGGCAATAATCATCAGACATGGAACACAGTGCAGTGCTGCAGTTTTTCTTAGAAGTGGTACTTACATGAATAGATCTATGAACTCTTGGAATCTCTGCCTGCAACAGCTTTTATGTTATGAATACAGAGACATTATACAGAGAGAGTAGCAGCAATGTTCCTCTAAACTGAGGAAGAAGAACCCAAAGTAATGAGAGCAGAAGAAAGACATACAAATGAGGGACCTGAAGACACATTATTCATCGTGGGGTGAAGCAGCGGTATTGGCTCAGATGGAAAGGTCAGGTAAAACACCAAATGTTAGAGAACTGAAGCTCCAGCTCAGGACAAGTAGAGAAACTTCACTGTTTATCTCAAGCATAGATAAGCCAGGAAGCATTTTGCATTAGGGGTAACAACACTATGAAGGAAGATACCACAAGCTCAAAACCAAACTAGAGCCATCAAACAAATAAACCAAGATAAATGAAACATTTTAAACTGCCTGCCAGGACAAAATTACAAATGTTTAAAAGAAAACTAGCATAATCAAAAATGCCTAGTTATCATCTGAGTATCTAGTACACAGAAATTGTTAAACATGAGAAGTAGGAAAGTGTGATCCACAGTCAAAACAAAAAAAAAAATCAAGGGAAATATTGAAATGACATAAAAATTGAAATGAGTAGACAAGAATGTAGTATTTTAAGAAGAAATGAGTATGAATAAACAAATGAAAAATCTTGGCTGAGAAATTGAAAGTTTGGGAAGAGTCCAAGGGAAACTCTAGAACTGACAAATACAGCCCCAAACTTGAAGAATGTCCCCGATGAACTCAATAGAACATCAGAGCCAGGGAAGAAGGAGCCATAAATTTGGATATTATTAACAGAAATTACATAATTTGATGAATAGGCAGTGCACACATTTCAAAGAAGATAGCAGCAGTGACCTATGGGATAATTCTGAATAGACTCCCACATATGTAATTGAATCTCAGACGGACAGGAAAAAAGTACAGGGAAAAATTGAATTAAGAATGGCTACACATTTCTCCAATTTGGTGGAAAATACTGACAAAAGCAATTTAGCCAATTGTATAATCAAGGTTAATATAAGAAAATTGAGCCTAAGCATGTTAAAAGAAAATTCCTTAGAACCAAATTTAAAGTGAAATCTCTTATAAATTGCTTAAGGATTGAGGGAGGAGAATCATGTTATATACAAATGAATAGACTATGACACTTTTTTTTATTAGAAAAACAGAGTGGTCAACAGAAAATGCAATGGAATATTTTATACTGGAATTCAAACTCAGGGCCTTGTTCTTGCTAGGCAGGGGCAGTGCCACTGCTGAATCCTGTCACACCTGGCAAAATGGTCTTTCAAAATGACAGTGGCATAAGAATATGTTCAGATAAACCAAAGCTGAAAGAATTAAGCAACAACATACCTCTTTCTTTGGGTTGAAGGGAAATGAAATTTAAAAAAATATCTTGCATCTGCACAACAGCATAAAAGGTGCTTTAATTAGCATATATTACAATAAATACAAAATTATCTATATGTTTATATTGATTTCTTTGAAAAAAATTTATTCCTTAGACCAGACTTAATAACTTTGTCATGATTTGTTCATATATAGATGTAAAATATATGTCAAAAGTAGCACGAAGAGCAGGAAAGTTAAAAACAATTTTACTTTAACAAAGTTCTTCCATTTTATATGAAGTGAAACAGGGTAGCCTTTAAGTTGACGGTGGGAAGTTCAAAACATAGTTATCACTTGAACAACAATTCTACATGTAGAGCATAGACCTCTGGAACCTGGAGAACTTTTTTACAGAGCTTGTGACGTTAAAGCTATTTTCACAATCTAATTAAGACACTATCTCTTTGCCCTGTCTTGTTATTTGCATAGCAAGTTCATAAAGAAACAAAACTAAGCAGAACGAGGATTATCTGTGGGATGTGGAAAATGACTAGGAGGTTACATGTGACAAAGTTTTGGAGCAATGAAAATACTCTACTTTCTTTATTGTGCTGCTGCTTATATGGCAGTATACAGTGATAAGAGTTTCATTAAATTATAGAGTGTTTGTATAGTTTACCACGTGTACATTTTGTCTCATTAAGAGAATATCAGAAGTTTAATATATCTATAAATAGATCAAGAAATGCAGTTTTCATTTAAAGAAGTACTATTAATGTATTATTTTTCTGCTGGATAGTCCATAATGAGTGGAAATACAGCATTTTATCTCTATGTGGTTTAATTTTCTCAAGTTGAACTACATATTGTTGGTGATCTTGATTGACAACGTAACTGGATTGAGAGAGTCTTGGGAGGGGACTGAGTGTCAGGGCACTAAGCACATCAGTGGCGCAACTCACCCTTGAGTTCACAGCTGAATGGACCAGGGAGGGGCACCCAGCAAGAGAAAGGGTGTCGGGGCAGGAACCTGGGACTGTGTTAGCTTCTCAGGCTTTTACCCTGCTCTCTGCCTTGTGAATGCCATGAGGGAGAACTTTCCTCCTCCATGCACTTTTGCAATGGATTTTTCTGCCTTGAAACCAGCAGAACATCGACCGCAAGTCTGAGCCAAAACAAAACCCCCTCTCTGAAGTCGTGGGTGATGGGGGTGGGGGGCTATAGGTATTTTGTTCCAGCCACGGGAAAGTTGACCAATACACTAGAGTAGATAAATGCCTTCTAGACTTTATAAAACATGCAGGTCATTTTCTTAACATGGTACTTATTGTTCTGAAGTCAAATTAGATTTATGCTGTACGCCCTTCCAATTCAATACTGATTCTTTTATGCTGCAAAAATTTTTCTAAGATCAAGGTGAATAAAAACTTTACTGCTTAATTTTTACATTTTTATTTTGCTATGTAATAATTGATATGTAAAAATCACCTAGGTATGGAATACATAAATTATGCTATTTTTAAAATTGTGTTCTTACTATTCTTTCTTGTGGGGTAGGGAGTATAAGGAATCAAACTCAGGACTTTGCGTTTACTAGGCAGGCACTGCACCTCAGAGCTATATCCCTGGCTCCCTACTACTCTTGATTTAAAAAAAAAAACAAACATTACTAATTTAAAATATTAGTTTCCTAGGAATCTCATATAATATGAAGGCATTAACTACTACTTTCTATAATAGGTAGAATGACAGCCAAAAACTAATGTACTTGTGTGATGGTTCATAACACTGTGTCAACTTGAGAAGTTTAAAAGCTTAATTAAGTGACTCAGCAGGCAGCCAGGGTCCTCACTTGCAAACACCCTCATCCTGTGCAAGAGGAGGGCACGGGGATGCTGTGGGCGCTATACTCGCCCTCTTACTCCCAGAGGGGAGCCTGCTTACAGTATAAGGGAGGAAAAGAGGCCTGCTGTCCCCACTTGTGCTCCTGTTGCTTTTGCCATCTTCTGCCACCTTGTCCCTGTGCCACACCACCCTGCCTTGGTGCCAGCTGATTACAGACTGAAACCTCCACAGATTGTGAGTGAAATAAACCGTTCCTTCCTCAGTTTTGGTGTCAGGTATTATGTCTGAGCAACAAGCGAAAAGTAACCAAAACAACCTGCCAGAAAGATTTGTTTTAGGTGCTGTGACTCTGGCCTCATGCACGCTAGGCAAGCACTCTATCACTAGCTACATCCCTAGTGATGGTAGAAATAGCCTGTATGCTGTATGCTCCGAAAGTTTATGAGAGAGAAACAGACAGAGAGGGAGGGAGGGAGGGAGGGAGAGAGAGAGATCATAGAAAAGTTTACATAAAGCTAGGGAGCCTAAAGGCAAGAGAACTGAGTTTTCAATTTATGGATGTAAGTTGAACTGATTTTGAAGACTTGATTGAGAAGGAAGTAATTTAACCATGCATGACGGAAAATGTATTTGAAAGTTCTAAAACTCTAAAGTATCTCCTTATAGAATTATAATAAGAAGTTAGGAAAACAGATTAAATTTTTGTGTCTGGATTGTTGTCTATATATATAGTTCTGTGTATTTATATAGATAACTATGTTTCAATATACCTGTGTATAAATATATGTATATCTGTTTACACAGACACTAAGTGGTTCAACACCATGTATCAAGGTATCGGGTAATGTCCACATTATTTTCTTAGATAATTATCATGGAAAACTCCAGAGTAACACCTTTATGAACCCTTTAAGAAAGGAGAAAAAGTTACTGTGCATAGCCAATCCTTCCTTAAGAAGCAGAAACACTGTTACCCTGGTTTTTTATGTTGAATGCTCATCTTTTCCCGCAATATCAATATTCTCTTACTATTATAAGTATTCTTTTACGATTATAGATAACTATGGATAAATTGCTTAATCCTCTTTGACGTTTTCATATTAAATAAGAATAGCACCAATTTTGCTTGAGTTGGTCTGAAATTAAATGAAAGGTTTGTAGAACATGGCACTTTCCAGAAGTTCCACGGTAGTGTAGTGTCTTCTATCATTCCACTTACCTTACGATTTCCATAGTCTGCTTGCTCCAATAGGGTAGAACGGTGCCTTATTCTTGCTTATAACCTCTGTGCATCACAGAGCCTTACATATAAGAGTGTTTAGCATAGGTGATGAGGGACAGTAAATCTGCTACTAAAGTCAATGAATGTATTCTAAATTCAGTGCATTAGTGCACAAAATGCTTTCCAAACATGAGTGAATGCTCTTTATTTTTAATAACACCCAATAGTTTTCTTCAATTCTTAAATTCCAGGCTGTTGATTCATTAACAACTATGTTTATACTCTTGACTTCCATATACTCAAAACCTACAAGGGTAATTATTGGATAATATTTAAATCACTTTACAAGTAGGTGCCACCTTGAAACTGAAATTACTTATGAAATTACCGTAAATTAGAGCTTATGTGTTAGCAGCCATATAATGAAAGCACCGCTGTGACTTAACATCCATTAACTAGCATACAAAGCAAAGTTAGATGCTGTATCAGAGTTGAGTGCAGGATGCAAAAATCACTGGAAATATTCTCAGTCAAAATGGATTTAATATGGAGAACTAAAAGCAAATAGCTTTGGAGTGGCAGGCAGAATGGGCTCCAAATGGACTTCCGGTCATGACCGTAAAATGTTAAAGAACTGACCTGAAGCTGCTGCTGCTGCTGCTGCTGCTGCTGCAATTGCTGAATATAAAACACAACTCCATCATGAGGGCCTCGAGGCTAGTACTGCTGATCTGTAATGCCACCAATATCGGCCCCTGGGCTGTCAAAATCAAGTGGAGGAACCCTGGGATGTGGGTGGCCACCAGTGCCTTTGCCATGGCTGGCTCCTGACACACCAGCAAGTGGAGCATGGACAGAGGACATTGTTTCTCACGGCTCTCATGTGTTTACGATGCAAGCTGTGGACACAGCTAAAGGGAGGCAAATGGTCCCCATTTCACTTCTCCCTTATGAGTGTCTCTAATAGCTGGAATCTGAATTGTTTGCAGCCCTACCTGAAACAAAACTCAGGGAGGTACGTTTTCACTTTCTGGCTTCTGCAGTAAAGAAAGGCACATAGAAGGTCAGAGGAAAGCTAAAGCACATCTGCTGTATCTACCACAGGGCATCTACAAACTAATTTGTAGATTATGAGTTAAAAAGGCACATAGTTTGAGAATATGATAAAGCAAAGAAATAAATTTTTCTTTACTGACTAAAACCAGTTTTGTTTTTATTATATCCCAATGCCACTCACAGATTAAATGTGAGAAAATATTTAATGTTGTTCAAAATTAAAACCAAGCCAGGCGAGGTGACACACATCTGTAATCCCAGCACTCAGGAGGCTGAGGCAGGAGGATTGTTGTGAGTTTGAAACCATCCTCGGCTACAAAGTGAGTTCAAGGCCAGCCTGAACTGTATCCTGAGACTGTCTCAAAAATAAGAGGAAAAGAAAATGCACTCTAAAATGTGACCCTGAGAAGAGCAAATATCAAGTTCGGCTTGACTTATGTTTTCAGATAAGAGAATAAACTTATAATTCTTCTCCACTGCTGGTGGGAATGCAGACTGGTGAAAACACTGTGGAAATCATTTTGGAGATTCCTCAGCAAACTAGGTCTAGAGGTCCCATTCAACCCAGCTATTCCCCTTCTGGGTATTTTCCCAAAAGTTCCGAAAACATAGTATCACCGTGATATATGTGCACCGATGTTTATAGCAGAGCAATTTGTGATAGCTAAATTGTGGAAGCAACCCAAATGTCCATCCACAGAGGACTGGATAAAAAAAAATTGTGGCATTTTTATATAATGGAATATTAGTCAGCTATAAAGGAAGATAAACTAGAGGCTTTTATAGGTAAATGGTCACAACTAGGGATCATACTCATAAGTGAAATAAATCAGACCTGCATGTGTAGGCCACATACTGTCTCACTAGTGTAAGAATCTGAGTGAATAAAAATTAGGAGGTATGATAGACATTGTGCAATTAAAGGAAATTGCTCTAGAGTAGAAAGCAACTGGGATAAGGGAAAAGAGAAAAGAAACAAGGGGAAAATAATGTATATATGTATATGCAGGATAGCTAGCATAGTTGTACTACTGACTTCTATTGCTTTATTGAAAGAATCAGTTAGTGATTAATTATTTGATCAGTCTTGTATGTCTCTATTTGTTTTCCTGAGTAACCACTTGGAAGTTATCAATGTGTAATACAACAACCATTGTTAATTCCCTGTCACCTTGTCTGTACTTCAGTATTGCTTGTACTATTCTTGTACTACTTTCTAAATGGCTATATGTTTCTTAATACATTTTAGTTCTTTTATTTTTAAAATAAAAAAGAGGGAATAAACTTATTAGAGGGTACAAGATACTAAAGTTTTGAGATGTGTACTTTGAAGAGTTTAAGAAAGTATTGTTTCGGTTAGTATCCATAGTGACCTAGAATTACTTAATACTTTCCAGTCCACCAATATAGCTATCACAGGTTAAGACACAGTTTCTTACGTTTAGTAAAGGAATGCCGAAGATTTGTTGAATTGTTTTTGGAATACTGTATTTTTATTTTTCCAAAGCACTGCTTGTGGAAGGTTGTTTTGAATAATGTTTTTCTAAGCATCTAATATTCTCTTTTAATGTCATTAAAAGCAAGTCTAGTTATTAGAAAAGGTAAAATAAAAATGTGAAGGCAAAAGTGACTCATTTAGATTTCATATACAGATAACATGGATCAAAACACAAGGAAGATAAATGAAGAACACACAAAATGCTTCTACTTAATGCTAAAGATGAGCAATTTACATAGTGTGTGATTTACAGATGTGCTGAAATGGTATAACCGAATAAGCAGATACTGACATACATTACTACTTCTGTTGCCTAGATGATATTTAATGTCACTAATATGTTCTATTCCGATTTTCGTTGGATGAGATTTCTCACACTGGTGGATATTGGTTCAAGCCATCCTAAACAGGCACTGTTCCCCTAAGTTAATATTCTCCCATGTTCTGTGATGAAATCTTGTCTTATATTCATTGATCCTGAAGAGAGGACACTTGCGTGATTGAACTCATCATGAATTCTGGATTTTCTCTATTTCCTTTTGCCAATTAGACAGTCTGAGAAAGACTGAAAGATCCAAACCTCACTGGGGACATCTGTCTCACCATTATGATCCATATCTTCGACATTTGCCTGCATCTTCAATGTTTTCGTCCTTTTGAAATATTAATACTGCCAATATTTTGTTACTTAAAATTTTATAGCAGTATAGAGTCCAGCTTTTTTTTGATTCAATACAGTATTCGGTTAAGATTCACATGTGGAGAGTGAGTCCGCGCCTGGCACTTCCTCCATTCTCCCTGTGAGGGGGCAGCGCCTGTGAGCAGAGTAAAAGTCCCGCGCTCTGTGCTTCCCTGACTCTTCCGGGGTCTGTGAGTAGAGTGAAAGTCCATGCTCTGCGCTTCCTCCATTGCTTGGGATCTTTGAGCGGAGTGTGAGGACACACACCTTTGTCGAGTAGACTGACAGGAACCCCCAGACCTGAGACCCAGGACGACAGCCATGTCCCAGGTGCACTGGTGCACACACACGCTTGGAGGGCAGAGAAATTGGCAAGACCAGCAGCGTGGAAGTGTCTGATGCAGCACCTAGGAGCCAGCAGTTGGACTCCAGAGCACTCCACCAGCCGAAGTCCAGTCCCAGGCTGCACATCCGGAGGCCAAGATCAGCTCCACACCCGACACATTTCTGGGATTAAATATGGACACTATGACAGAACTGAAAGCACCAGGGGTGTTTTACTGCTTTCATCCTCCGTTGTCGGTCTGATTGGCTATCCCTCTCCTGTCTGACTGGCTGGCGTCTTGTTTTCTTCTGTATTTGGCAGTTATTTTTGCATTTGAGGTTATTTTTTCTTTTTCTATTTTTCTCGTCCTCTCTCTCATCTCCTTTTTCTTTCTTTCTTTCCTTCGGTTCATTTTTGTTCTCTTTCTCCCTTCTTTTTTCAGTGTTCATGTTTCTTATCTCTGTTTTCACTATCTACCATAGACTCACTTTTTCCTCTTTCCTCAAGTACTTGAACTTGAACTTTCTGACCTTTCTGACCACTCCTTTGCATTATTTTATTCTTTCCCTCCTGTGTCCTCCAGTTTCTGAAAACTTTGATAATTATCTTTTTTTTTTTTTGGCAGTACTGGGGACCGGAGATAATTATCTTTTAATTTCCAGCCCTCACTCTACTATATTAGACCTCACTCATCACTCTAGCCCCTTCTCTACCCATTTTAACCGACCTGCTCCCAACAGAAGGCTAAAATCACCTGACTGAGGGGAAAATCACTGCATACAAGTGCACAGGATATGTTTGCTTTTGTTACATAATTTTTGTGTTTGCTCCCATGGTTAGAGATAACAGGTTAATGATTACTCTAGTTTGTCAGTAGTTAAGCTGCACTTGCAATATTATTATTACTAAATGTACTACATTAGAGAGAATGTCATACATGTCAACAGTTTTTTCCCCTGTGTGATAACCTTTTGACTGTATGAGGTCATAATCACCACTACATCCGATGGTCAAAGGATCAGGAGCTGAGCTAAATGGCAATCTTGTGTCCTTTACAAATTGGGAAGCTAGGGCCTTGGGATGGCTATAAGAAATCACCTACATCTCAAAGACATCCCTGAAGAACAGACATCCTCTAGTGAAACCTAAATACTAGTGATAAAGCTATATATCATAAGAACCTGGCAAGTATCAACATAGAAAACAAAACGGAAAAGAGAAAATAGAAAATGACAAGACACAGAAGCAAACGCAACCCTGTAATGAACGTGTTACATCTTCTCTGAAGATAAAATCAAAACTCTCAAGAGTTTGGATGACGTCCTTTTTAGACCCAGCACTAGACAATGAAATAGATCTTTCGCAGCTATGCAATGCTGTGTTTCACATAACGCCTGGCTTTTGTCTTTATGAAGACATACTACTTCATTAAGAACATCGTAGGTACACCAGATCTCAGGCAAACATAAGGTTAGATCCTCAGCCATATGTCATACTTAAAAGAAAATCTAATTCACAATCTTGTACCATCTGATAAATTTCTCCATTAACATTTATGGGTGGAAGAAAGGAGTATCACTAAAATAAACTGTGCAAATATATAGCAGGTATTCAAAGTGGCAGTGCTATCGACATGAATGCTTGGAATTGAGCCATTTGCAAGGGTGAAATACAAGATACTAAATTTATCATGATGAAGCACACAACACAGTAATATTGTGAAGTCTTAAGTGTCTGGTTCTCACCTTTGTACTATAATAAGCCACTCCCTCACTCCACATGCCTTTTCAGGTTCAGCTACTCTAAGCTACAGGATGTCACAAGTTGCTCTGTTGCCCATATTTTGCTTTTGACTTTGCACTAGCATGCCTCTTGGGATTTACCACATAACTTTAGTTTTCAGATTTGGTCAGCTATGACTCAGGTATTCGGTATTCTGACACACAATCCAGTTCCACTGTCCCTCAAGCACCAAGTTGACTGCAAGCCAGAAGGCAACAGGGAAGTACCTGTAAATTATAGAAAGAAAGGATTCAGAATCTGGTAGCCTATCAGCACATTCAAAGTGTTCATGGTTTTGTAAGAATTCAGAGTAAATCACTTTATGAAGAATTACTCTTCTGTCAAAGACAGGGAAAACAACCTTAGCTCATAACATAAACCCAGAGCACCCAGGAGAATATGGACAGCAACAGGAAGGTGTATAAGAAAATTTGCAAACTAATATATATATATATATATACATACATATATATATGTATGTATATATATATATATATATATATAGACACACACATTTGTATCCATGATTGAACTATGTATGTGATCTAAAATTAAAACATATAAAGACAGACTGTCTAGGAATGTGTTCTATTTTGCAGTATGTGTGGTAAATAAGGATTCTGAAAATCAAAAAGATAAATTGATAGGCCTCTTAGATTTAAAATTTCCAGCTACTTCTACTTTTACTATAGAAAGATTATATAGATACTATATATTACATACTTGCTATAGAAATATACTAGCATAATTAATAGTGAACAATGTTATGAAATCTTGATAAATGAGTTCAGATAAAAGTCAATTGAGAAAGATTATAATTTGTAAAGTAAAATAATTTTGAATGTGAGGTTTTTGAGACAATGACAAATATAAATTTAAAAGGACAAACTAAATGATGCTGAAAAATTAATAAAATATTTAAATGTTAAACCCCAGGATGTAATTAAAAGCCCGGGTGAACATGAAATGTATCTTATTTCTTATCCCACAGTGATGAGAAAGGGAAAGTTCAGTTTAGCTGAATGGGAAAAGAGGTACATATGTCTACACTCAAACATGTTTTAATATTTGTACTATTAACAACTGTACTTAACTGCAATTTATAAGAACTATATTGGTCAATAAGCTAATTAGATTCATAGATGTTTAAATATTACTAATGAAAATTAGAGAAGTTAAAACATTCCAGTTTTTGTAATTATTATGTTTAATATACTAATAAATGCAAATTTATAGAAGCTGTCAATTTAGAATAGCCTGTGAGATTTCTGTATAACTAAAAAACTAGAGGTGATTAATATCCACTTTTCATTTGCATTTCATTTCTCTTTTGAGTGGCATTCATTTTTAAAAAGGGCTACCGGGCCGGGGATGTAGCTCAGTGGTATAATGCCTGCCTGCAAATTGTGAGGCCCTGAGTTCAATTCCTGGTACCAAAAAAAGTTTTTTTAATTTTAAAAAAGTGCTACTGGTTGAGTAGTGTCCATTACAACTGAAGATGTACTTGCATTTACTGCCAGGGAGCCAGGCATGAAAAGCATAATTTCTTCTAATAGCATGTCATTTTACTATGATGAATGCATAATTAATTTTAACATAATTTTTAGTGAGAGAGCAAATGTACATAAAACCTAAAATTCTCCCACTATAAACACTTGAAAATACTGAGTCCAAATAAAACGAAAATTATTAAAATATTCCCGGGATTAAGGGAGATCACCAGGTAAAAGAAAGGGAGCAGGTGCTGAAAACTCACCCCCTGCCCACACGCACCCGCACTGCCTGTCCTGCGGGGCAGAGGGAGGAGAGAGAATGGGCCCTGCACGTCGGAAGCGTGGTTTACAAAGTCCAGCGAAGGGAGTCAGGGATTCGAAACCGAGATGGTCAGTGCAAAGAGAGCTCAGCACATCATCTTCCCCACATCAGGAATGTGAGAGAGTGAGATGAAGTAAAAGACTGTCTGCCCTCACACGCCCGGATTCCCGGTAAACAAAACACCAAGACCCGGAATCACCCTGTGTGTGGAACCCGCGTGACCCATGAGCCTTTCCCCCTCACACACACACACCCGGAAAGCACACTGAAGTCAATGGCACGCTTGGCTGCTTAACGAAAGCCTTCCTCAGGAAACCCCATGACTCAGGTCACAAAACGTTCTCATAGAATAAATAAAGTGCATATATAATGCCTTAGAAAACCTTTCGATGAAAGATTACAATAAAAATATCACAGATCATAGGAAAAACTAAGCATTGAGTTAGCATAAGCGGTAATACAGGAAACTAATGGCTTAATTTTGAGATAAGACTGGCAAATATAATTTTCATTTAACTGGATAAATATAACTATTTTCATATACACCAAGTATTAAATATATATGTATGAATAGTTATAGAAGTGTAACTATGTGGTATACAGCTACAAATAAGACCTGTAACTATATTTAAAGTCTGTAGCCATGTAAAATATAGCTATCTATTTTAAATTTACATCCCAATACAAAAATGTGGCATAGTTTGAAGAGAGTATATTTTCAAAGGCAGATGGATCTATTGTAAAGGAAAATGTAGCCACTGACATTTAAAACTCAACCAATAAATTAAAAAGCACGTTAGACACCACAAAAAAAGGAAAATACATTAGCAAGCTTAACAACTATCAAGAATAGAAAAAAATCCCCAATACTCACAAAATGAGAATGAAGAAAGAGGAAGTGACAATATTCAAAATGATAAATGGGTCCGCTTTTCCCAAAACTCATGGAATTTGCAAAAATTCAGATAGAGTAGCTGAGAAAATCTTGAGCTTCATAAACGAATTTTTAAGACATAAAGGTAAAATACAAATAAATCCCTATCCCAGGCACACTATACTGGAGGTGAAGAGACTGTGTGAAGAAAGCAGAAAGGAAAAGAAAATAAGAAAAGGAACCAGACAGAAAATAGAACATCAACAGAGAAACAAATCAGAACCACAGCGCAGTCCTCCCGCGCAACATACAATGGTCTAAAGACACAGACGTTATAGCTTCAAAAGTAAAGCACCATTTAAGGAGTTGAGAGGATATCAACCGACAAATAAATAATGAATCATTAATTCAACACAAAAGCAGTCAGGACTCACTGGGGTGCCACGGCACTCAATAATAACATTTTCATTCTTGTTTTCTGCTCCAAATGGCTGAAATTTCATCAAAAAGTAGTCTTTATTGATGAATGCTTGCAAGAAGAAATAACTACATTTTTTTCAATTTCTCTTCACTAGCAGTGCCTAAAGGAGACTATTAATTAAAGAAATAATTTGACAGAAAATAATGATATTTCTACTGTACATTCCTCACTTCTTGATGGAACTATCAAATATAAGAGAATGCTAAAGGAAACAATTGAAATCACATGGAAGAGGTAATATATTCAAAGCTTCAATAAGAAAACAAATTGTTACTAAGAAACCCTAACTGAATAGAACTGGTAATATGAATAAAACAATAAATTTATAGTCATAAAACAAGGACACACAAGGAAAATATACAGCTTTTACAACTCATCAGAGTGTAGGAATATTGATTTCTAAACTATAATATATTTTACTTCTTAAGTCTCTTTATTTAAGCTATGCTCTATAAATTTATTCTTATTTTTATGTGTCCTGTGATCTATGAATAGACATGTATGAATTTTTGGAATTTCATGAAAGCATAGAAATATTGCACACTAAATGAATCTGAGAATTTTCAGTTTTATTTGGAACATTTTCTTCAAAAATGTTTAATATTCTATAAAGCAGAAAACTAATAGAAACTAATAAAATTCAAAATTATTTTCATTTTACCCTTGAACCAGAGACAAGATGAATCAAATATTTAAATAGTTAACTTAAATATCCATTATTTCTGATGACTATGTGGCCTCACACTGAATTACAGATACAGACAGAGATTTTATACAACTGTAATACAAAAAATATGAACTACTCAGTGATTTCTTCATAAAATCACAGGGCTGAAGCATATATTTAAGGTTATCCCAAGTGCCCATTGCTGTTCAGACACTAGTAACCTGCCAGTAATACTGAAGGTTAAGAAATATTTCTTATATTCTGTGCAAAAGTTTTTGAAAAGTTGGGTTCTATTACTGGTATTCAGGTCCTTTAATAAATCAGGTAATTTGGGCATAAAGAGGAGAACTTATTACATTACTACTAGAGAGATAAATTTCAAATGATCAATTAGTAACTGTTTTCTTATACAAATGTATACATTTAACACCTTTAAAGTAGTTTAGTGAGACTAACAAGAGGTTTGGGTTTAATTCTATCTCCATCACATACCTGCTCAACAAGTCAAATCACTTAACATCTAGGATAACTGTAGAACTTTTAAATTGGAGGTAATAGGTACTCTTCAGGAGTTTTGTGAGAATCAGAAATTACATGCACACAATTCCAAGTATCTGCTCCACAGCAAATGATGCTGTTGCCATCGCTATTATAAAAAAAACTGCACTCAGAGAGGAAGTCTTTCCCCGGCTATGCAGAAACGAGCAGTCATGTTCATAGCACATAAGAAAATAAAAACTTCCTTTTTTAAATTGACTTTACCCAGTTTTGGGGCATCACGCACCAGCTTTTCCCACCTATCAAGATCCACAGAGAACCTGAGAAACTCAGAACAGTGTGGTACTGTAGTAAAGGCCCACACTTTTTAGAGTAAGGTCTGAGTGAAAGGGAGTATTATGACTTCACAGGGATGGCTAAACTGTCTCGAGCATGTATGAGTCCATGAAAACTAAGGGGGTCAGGAAAGATTGGGGGAGGGGATTCTGCTCAAATTCAGACAATAACTGAAATTAAATATCTTAGTAATTGTTAAAAATCAGCATTGAGAAAGCTTCAATTCATTTAGGTGATTCTTTCGCACTGTGGAATCAGTGTGTGTCTTCCTTTCACACGGCTTTCCTCAGGTCAAAACAGGAGAAGGAATTTTTCCTTCTGAGTCATCCTGGTACACTTACTTGTGCAAGGAATGAGTCACCACTCCAAGGGCCCCTCTCACTCTGGATCAGCCACTCGCTCAGACTTCTGAACTGTGATTTCCCAAAAACTCATACATTAACCTTTGCAGAGAGGTCAGTGTGAGTCATTTTCCTTCTCTTCATATTACTTGTCCTACTACTTTACTCCGAAAGCTATAAAAGTAATAAAATCTCACTGTGAGAAAGTTCAGGGAGACAGGAAAGCTTTATAGGTAGCAACACAGATGAGTTCAAGTTGAGGATTTGACGTTCTGGTACCTGATCCTTGGTACACCCCACTGAGAGTAACATTTCACTGGCTATTTCACTCTAGGGGTTGTGGCCTATGGCCAAGTTGAATGACCATTTTCCTTATCCTTTTTTCTATTTCTATCATTTTTTTCACTGTCTGATCCCAAAATTCATGATCATTTGTTATGAAAAGGAATCTAACCACCATTTTCTGATACAATGCTCTTCAAATCATGCTTCTGTAGCACCTGGAGTCATCCCTGTCTACTTCCTGCAACCCCAGTTACCAGCTAATTAATGTGCAATCAAAGGAGACCTCACTGTTGATACATCTTCCCAGTGCAATGACCAGTTCTGTGCATCTCAAAACCACAGCTTGTTACCATCCCCCCAGCCTGCTATACTGGATTTTTTAAGTTTTCTGTCATATTCATTGACCTATAACACAACACAATTGGAAGGATAACATAGGTGTCAGTTTTATCAGAAAAAATGATTTTGACAAAGATGGAGGGAGAAGCTTGGAATTTTAGCAAGGTTGATTTTGAAAAACTATCAGTGAAGATTTCCCAATGAAGGAATAGATTGCCTTGTTCTCTTTTTTAAACAATTATAGTGTTATAATAAACACTTTGTCATCTTTTTAAAACCAAATATGATGATTCTATTAAGACTTTTATTCCTTACTATGTGTCATGCACTATTCTGAACATTTTACGTACAGGAAAGGACTAACAGTTTTCTCTTTGGGCTTTTCTGTCTAGGTTCAAAAATATCTGAGAATTTGGCCTTTGATTTTCAGTAGTAAGTTATATGAGGAGTAAAAGAAATCTGCATGGGTTGATGCAAGATAAATTAGAACTCCAGGTAGCAGGCAGAGTTCTTTTAATTCATTGTCAAGGTTGTCTGATGAATAATTGGAAACTAATGAAATGCAGCTTCCCTGGAGAAATGGGGTTCATCACATCCTGTGTAAATATGACTGATCAGAAAAAAATAAAGTTACGTACATATAACTATATATAAAAACTGAAGAAACCTCAGAGCTGTCTCTGCTGAGCTGAAGTTGCACCCAATCCCTTCACCCATTGTGTTCACACACATTCAGTGTGCGGAATAACTTGGACATCCTAAACTATGCCCAGGAGCCATGAGGCCCCTGCTGGGTTGTTGCTGTGTATGCTTTGATTCATTCCATATAAATTTTCTTAAAGTTAAGTAAACTTGGTGTTTAATGAGACCCACTGGTGAATAATGAGACCCACTCATTATTTACTGTTATTGATATTGTTCCATGTCAGTGGAATTACGACCTGACAGAGTGTTGCACTTATGTTGTTATCCATGCAACACTCCAGCGCAGTTGACAATAACCATCACTCTCAGTCTGGAGATGAAAACACATAGAATTTAAGTAAGCTGTCCAGAATGACTGTTACAGTTGATACATTGTGTCAACTTGGGGAGTCTAGAGGTTTGGCTAAGTGATTCAGCAGTTCTGCATCTTGGGGTATAGAAGACATCCCCTTACCCTTCTGCAATGTTGTTCATTGCGTCAATTTGAGAATTTTAGAAGGTTACCTATGTGATTCAGCAGGGAGCCAGGGTGTTTACCTTGTATTCATCCTGAGCCTGGGTGGAGGGCATGAAGATTATGTGAGTACTACATGCCCCCTGGGTGGGAGTAGTCTGCTTACAATATAAGGGAGCCAAAGAGGCTTGCTTTTCTCTGCCCCTCCTCCCTTTTGCTTTTGTTACCTTTGCTGTTTTCTGCTGACATGAACATTTCCCTTCTGCCATGTGCCACTCTGCCTTGGAGCCAGCCAAATCCAGACTGAAACCTCCACAAAATGTGATCTAAAACTGTGATCTTTCCTTCCTTAATTTTATGACTTGGGTACATTGTCTCAGCAAAGAGACAAGTAACCAAGATAATGACTGTCATGGTTGTTACATTGTGTCAACGTGGGTAGTCTAGAGGTTCCGCTGAGTGATTCAGCAGGAAGCCAGGGTGCTTACCTTGTGCACATCCTGAGCCTGTGGAAGAAGAGGGCATGGAGATTGTGTCAGAGCTACACGCCCTCTGGGTGGGGGTAGTCTGCTTACAATGTAAGGGATGGAAAGGGGCTGCTTTGCTGCCATTCCTCCCTTTTGCTCTTGTGGATTTTGCTGTGTGCTCCCGCCATGAACATTTGCCCTCTGCCATGTGCCACTCTGCCTTGGAACCAGCCAAGTATGGACTGAAACCTCCACAAACCGTAAGCTAAATAACCTTTCCTTCCTTCATTTTGGGCATTTGGTATTTTGTCTCAGCAACAAGAGAAAAGTAACCAAGACAATGACATAGCCTAAAATTGAAACAATTTTCTCATTATTAACACATTTTAAAAATAATTACTTTTCTGATAAGTTTTTAGCACCTTAAAAGCAGCAAAAATTGCCCATTGTGGTGGTGCACACCTATAGTCTCATCACTCAGAATGCTGAGATGGGACAATTGCTGAGTTCGAAGCCAACCTGGACTACATCGTGAGTTCAAGTCCAGCCTGAACTACATAGCATGACCCTATCTCACTCTTCAAAACACTCCAACCAACATTTACTTAATATTTTGTCTAAATATAGATCTTTCTGTTAGCAGAAGCTGTGGTTTAAACTTTATTGGTAGACTATCTAAATTATTTTTATACTAAATTTATTTTAATATAAGTAGTGTTTTGTTTTATGATTATTTAAGGAAGTTTATTATTGTAACATAGATCTAAAATATCCCACGAATCTCACACTGGGAGACCGAGCCCAGTCAGAAGTGGTTGTGGGCTGTGACCAGGGAGGGTTGATCTTGTCCCTGGTTCACTCCCCCCTCTTTCCCTGCCTGCTGGCCACTGTGTGGTAAACAGCATTCCCTCAACATGCCATTCTGTGGCGCCATCTGCTCTGGAGCCAGCTGACCATGGACTGAATTTATTGAAACCTAGAGCCAACACGAACCTGTCCTTAAACGGTAGGTGTCACGTGTCTGGTCCTTGTGACTTGGAATGACTAATACTTTGCATATAACGACATTTAAAAAGACATCCTAATGCCTTGTAATCTCACCCAATGACAACTTGCTCTGAAGAGTCTAAACTTCTTCTCTGGAGATAGAGAATACATGATATATTGGAAATGGGGATTGAACTGAGAGTCTTCACACTGAGTTACCTCCCCAGCCATTTGTGTGTGGGGTGTGTGTGTGTGTGTGTGTGTGTGTGTGTGTGTGTGTCAGAGAAAGAGAGAGACTGAGAGAGAGTTTTCTTTTTTGTTTTATGAAAAAAATAAAACACTTCATAACAAAATAGGAAAATAACAACAGTGAATGCACTATATATCATATCTTCAAAGTAGTTACTCAGAGATCAAAGACCTGACAAAAAGATTTTCACTTACAAAGAAGAAACAAACAGATAATAGCAAAAAACTTTATTTTCAATGAATTAACAGAACCTAGTAGTACAACTGAAATAAATTACATATATTTTAAAACTTTTTCAATCAACAGAATAGGTAATTTGGGAAATTATTTAAACTCCTCCCTACTTCCTATTTATCTATTGCCTTTTTTGCTATTTATTTGTATATACATGGACACACAGTTTCTCCCTTATTTTGTTTTTGAGACACAGTCATGAAACCTTGTGCAATTGCCCAAGCAAGACTTAAATTTGTGATCTTCCCTTAACTTCTGAGTGTGCTGGGAGTACAGGCATATTCCACCATGCCCAGTTTGGTTGTCTATACATACTTTCTTACACTGCAAGTTGCATGCTATCCATTTCATAAAATTTGACAACACGGTGTGTGCGTGTGTGTGCGTGTGTGTGTATGTGTGTGTTCATTTAACTTTTTTGGAGAGCAGTATGAGTTTTGGAATAAGGGATATTCTTTCCTCCTTCTATGTCCACTAGATTACATTTGTTTGTTCCTATTCCCTATTCCTCCTATAACCTATATATAAAAAATTCACCCTTGCCATCATTGTCCTTGAGCTTCTATTATGCAGAATCAAGTTAGAGCAAAAGAAAAAAATGGAAATTAAGAGAGTAACATGAGGAACATTAGAAGTTTACTTCTAAGAGAGAAAAAGGAAGAATCATTGAAGATTTCATAAGACTGGATCCGCTAAGGAGGCTGAAGGAAAGTGAGAACATAAAAATGGAGAACAAGTATTTTAAGACAATATTTTTGTCTTTGCATTATATTCTGTGTTTTTCTTTAAAAACATCCTCAGGAAATACTTAAAATACCTCCATTCTCTTTAGACTGTCTGGGATTGTCTTCATTCCTTTAAAAGTAATTCTAGATACTGATGAAACATAAGGCAATACAATTTACCTCTCAAACATGCTGTCAGTATTCATAGGCTGCCTGTCAAATTTTCATGACTGTGACAAAATACTTGAGACAAACAATTAAAAATAAGAAAAGTTTATTTTAGTTCATAGGTTTAGTGGTTCACTCCACGCTTTCTTAGCCACATCATTTTGAGCCTGTAGATGACATGATGAAGCATTTTGCAGAGGCCTTATTATGGCTAGGAAGCAAAGGGGAAAAGAAAATTCCCTTCAGGGAAATTCTCAGCTGCTTAACTCCACCAACTAGGCCTGATCTCTTAAATGTCTCACTCCCTCAGAACAGTCCCATCATCTAGGGACCAGGCCATGAACATATGGCCCTTCACTGGATGCTTATCCAAACAATTGAATGTGCAAATGTAATTGATATCATTAAAGTTATCTCCAATTTTTCACTACTTTACATAATGTTAGGTGACATTTGAATGTTAACTTTTAACTTCATTTTCAAGTATTTTTCCTATAGAAATTACTGGGTCCATGGGTATTAACATGTGTATTTCAGCCTTTGACCCATAGTGAAAAATAATTTTTTAGAAATTTTTCTATGTTTTTTAGTTTCCTGTTCTTACCCCAAGTAGTCTGTAGGATTAGTTCAATGCCAAATACCTAGTGAGTAAGAACTTAACTCTGTAACTCCTAATTGGGTTTCCTCTTTGAAATTTAAAGGGTTATCTCCAACTTCCTGCTGGATATCTTCACATGAGTGTTCCATTGAAATTTCAAAATAAATGGGTTATAAATTGTAAGGACATGTCCTACATTATTTTATATAACATCATACCACTACTTTAAAATGTAAATCTAAAAACCTGGAAATCATTTTTCACTGTATTACCTTTCCATTCTATGTCTCACCAATCATTAAGTTGATTTTCCCCCAAAATATTCCAAGTCCATTTTTGTTTTGCCTCATTACTGTAAGCACACTGTCTAAGGTCCTCATTTTTTCATTCTAAGTCTCTCTACCAACAGCCTTGCCTCTCCATCTTTAATGTGACCAAGTCTGAGCACATCACTGTCCCTATTTAAAAATCCTTCCGTGGTTTTCCATCCCCTGTAGTGATGCTTTTCAATTTGTGCACTGAGAGTAGCTTAAAAGATGCCAGAATTACCAAAGCCACCGATGTTCCTTGTCAATAGTCTTGACTATATGATCAGGTGTGGTGTGTACATTCTATCCTTTCTCTGGTCTTTTCCATTGTTTCAAAATTGATACTCTGTCAACTCTTAATCTATGAGTGAGGGCTGTGATGAAGAACATTTCAGGGCTTTCAATGATAACAAACAGCTTGCTGCAGCATGAAGGCCATAGGTTCCCACCACTGCGTTAGGGCCTCCTGAAATCTGTTTTCTAAGTGATGTACATCAGGATCACATGAGACTTGCTTTTTAAAACTAGTTCGTAGGTCCCACCTGGGAACAGTTAAATCATAACACCTGGAATGAGAACCCAGAAATCCACTACTTAAATTACCTCCCCATGTGTTCATTTTACACATTAAATTTTATAAACTACATAAAATACAATGAGATATATACATATATGACATAAATATGAAAAGCATATTGAGTAAAATAAGAAAATTTTGATTCTTCATAAATAAGTTCACCAGCTTTGAACAGCTAATAATGAAATATCTCCTAGGAAAAGGACATGATGCAGACTTCCTTCATTTGAACAATAGTTTACTACATTGACCTTAAGAATTAATGAAATACTTTTTTGTGACAATATGTAATTTAAGTAATTCAAGCATGCATGATGACCTATTAAATGAAAACAGATGCCTTAAGGAAATATGTGGGATAGCATACATTTCTTGTATGGTATATGGATTTTTAAGATAGCTTATTCTTAAGTCTCATAGGTCTTTGAAATTCTATCGGCAATCACATAGAGTTTTCCCTCTGCGGGTATAATGTGTTGATATTTGACAGCACAAATGTAGTATTTATTACTGGTAATAAATACATGATAAATAATCTTTAATACCATTATTTCTTATTGTTTGAGTAATAATCATTATTTACAGGTGGAATCTATTTATGAATTTGATTCGTGATCATCCCACCATATTTCTGTGATTATGCTTTCCACAATTGCCAATTATATCCACATTAATGTTTCCCTTCACAAAAATCTGGTAGAGACCTCTCATGTGTCTATGAAAAAAACCTATAGAATTCAAAGGGACCAAATTCTAAACCATTCAATTTATCAAGGTTTAGAAGGTCTTATGAATAGTGAAATTACTATTTCCAAATTCTGATTATGTTAAAACTAAAAGATAAATAATAATGTCATTGTGACAAACTAAATTAAATGAGATGAATTATAGAAAACACTCCTCATGTTTGGCACAGACAAGAGGGAAAACAGTTTATTTATATCTATACCCAAGAGAAGCATGGATTAGAGACTCTCCTAATTTTCGAGTCATATTAATTTATTATTTCCAGGTATAAGGGATTAGAGATAGACTGCATTCACTGTTACATTGAGTCCCACAGTGTAAACATGATTATTCCTGAAAGATAAAGGAAACATGAAGTCCACTAAAATGTGGCCTTGGTTCTAGGGTTGCTCTGAAGTTCAAACAGTTCCAGCAGCTAGTCTGCCACCTCCAGCAATTCAGTAAAAGACTAAATCCCTGTTTTTATAGAGGGGTTACAAAAAGGAATCCAGAAAAGAAAAGAAACCGGAATAGAGTGAGGTAAATAAAAAGAACATTTCTCCTATTTCTATAATTATGTTTATAAACAGATGAATCCTTTAGTTACTATATTATTACTTTAGGAGAAGTGGTAGAAGCATCATAGTGGAAGGATCAAACAGGTCTCCATTAAGCTCTTTAGTCCATAGCATGATGAACAGCTTCTCATAATCGTGTATCTAGTGCAATTTTCAGACTTTGATACCTAAAATATAAAGCTATACACTTTATTTTTACTTCTGTCTTACAATCTCTAATAGAGGTGCTAACAATAGGTGAAATATGTTGCAGAGATAATCTGAGCAATGTAGTTGAAGATAACAATATGTAACATAACAACCACCACTGTTAAGTCCTATCATGTTCTCTTGAAACCCTGTATCATTTTCAGTGTTCTTGCTTTGGTTTGTTTATGTTGGTAGGACTAGTAGTTTCAAAACAAGCGTGATTATACTTCCTTTCAGAAAACATTTCTTCATCTCACAAGATGAATTTGATTTTTCAGAATGAAATTTCTACTTCTCTATCTGAAGAAAAGACCTGGATCAATGCATAGACCTCTGACAATATTTGAGAGTGTGAGTATTCTCTTACGTAACAGTGTGTGAACAGCCTTTGCATGAATGTGAACCCTACAAGAGTGAACATGCTTGGAGAACATGAACCTTTATATAGTGAATACCTTGCTCATATAGCTGCTTAATAAATGGACATTGAAATAAAACATTTTTCAGTGTGTTTTAAATGTCTAGTTTGTGTATTATTACTTATTGAAATGAACTTGTTTAGAAAATGGTCTGTGGAAGCTGGAGAAAAGAGGAAATGCGGTATGGAAAATAATATGTTCTGCTAGAATATATTCCTGATCCAGTGACCTCTGGTTTAGCCTCCTTACCTGATTTGTTCAATGAAGAGTAGACCAAAATGACATACAGTTGAAAAGCTACATGTTTCTGCATGATTCTGCCATTATAGTTTTCCTTCTGTCCTGAAAACAGTATTCTCTAAAAAGTGGGCTGCTTTTTAGCATGTGCCCTAGAACAAATAATTCAGCCTTACAGGCTGCCTTAGCAAGCTACCATAGAAGAAGTGGATTATAAGCAAGAGAGATTTATTTCTCATAGTTCTGGGGGCTGGAAAGTCCTAAACCAAACTGGAAGCAGATTTGATGCCTGAAGAATGACCAATACCTGGTCTATAAACAGAAAGCCATCTTTTTGCTGTGTCCTCTCACAGCTTAATAGGCAAAAAATTTCTTATAGGTCCTTTGTACATGGGGATGGATCCCATTCATGAGAGATTTACCATCAAAATCTGATCACCTGCCTGAGGCGCCACCTTATTCTACCACATCGGTGATCAAGATTTCAACATATGAATTTTGTTGGAAAAGGCACAAACCTTCATTCTTAGCAATAAAGAGGACAAATATTGGTGGTTATAGCTGGTCTGTACCCAAATGTGGAGGGAAGAAGTGATAAAGCTTGTTGTTTTATCCCTAAGATGTTGGGTTTGTTTGTGCTTATCATGTAACCTGTGAAAGCAGACTCACTGAAGGTAAGTACACTGTACTTACTAATGTAAATGAGCCAATTGTGTAGAACAATAATAAAATCATAAAATGTAGACGTTGGAGGAAACTTGATAATTATATAAACTAACCTTCATCTTACAAATGGTAAATTTGAGACCTAGTAATGCATTTATGGATGAGTAACTAACCAATGACAGGCCAGAGCCTGAATGTGAATTTACTGAACTTCCTGACTTAGTCACTGTTGCTATGTAAAAATATTTGTTTTTAAGCTAAAGGTAAAGGTATGGAAAAGACATGAAAAATTATAAAAATATATGAAATTACTGATGTATTATCTGTATGGAAATTTGTTACTGCTAACCTGGACTGAGTTTTTCAGTGCTGATGCTTGATTTGCTCAAAGCTAATAGTATTTTCTCTGTTTGTATTCACAAGTACAAGTTTGAGACCAGTTGACCAGACATGAGTACTTTTGTAGTTGATCTCTGGGCAAAGTAAAATGAACTTCATTGTGAACTGAAACGAACCATAAACAACCTCGTTAGGACCCTGCCCTCAGTAATTTGCATACAGTATACTTATTTACAAGTTTCAAAGAATATTGAACTTAAAGAAAAGATTCATCCATCTGGAAATTATCAGGAAAAAAAACCAGGGGAACCAAAATACTGTGTATAAAATGGTTAATTTAGGTCACTGAACAACTATTCCTGCCTCTACAGATTTGAGTCACAGTTTAAATATCAACTGAAATTGTAAACAGTTTTAATTTGGAGAAGAAGAAAGGGAGAATAGATAGTTGGTTATCTAGGGAGATTTTCTTTCTAAATCTTCTTCCCAAATCCCTAATTTTTAGAGTTTCTTTTAATTCCACAATGGTTGATTTCAAACTAACAATGCTGTAATAACTAGATGTCTTGTGAAATTCCTGTTTGTTTGTCTTTTGGTTTTGAGGAGCTGGTCTGAAGCTTACTTAGAACCTGACAGACCTAGATTTGATTTCACTGTATCACCTTACAGCTATGATTTGAGGACATCCCTTACTCTGCCTTCTGCTTTAGATGTCTTAATGGGCTTAGTAATAGCTACTGTGTAGGATTATTGTAAGAATCAGGGATACTGAGAGTAAAATCACTGATATCTTTCCCAGTTTGCACTAGGTCACTTCATTCGCTCTTTTTGTTGGGCATTTGCAATATCTCAACACTACAGGCAGTTCCTTCCTCAGAGCTGAGCTGGGGCGAGCTGAGAAACTGACCTCCTGAGAAATGTGGTAGAGACAAGGGGACAAACCCGCTCCTCCAAGTGCAGGCCAAGAAAATGTTGCAAATGAAAAACTCCTACTCCTTTGATGCGCCCTCCTACTTCATTAACTTTGCATTCCTGGATTATGAGGAAGACACAGAAAACGTAGACTAGTGGTTTGAGAAGAAAGCCAATATGTTTCTTGGGGAAAATAGGCAAGGAGACCTTTTTCAGAGAGAAACTTCCCTGAGAAAACCAAATCTTCAGGGAGCTAGTCTCACATCTTTACTCACACCTTTGTGACCAGTTGAGAACATCTACTGCAAGGAGGCAGAAAATGTAAATCTTACGGAACATTCTAACTCATCTCATGCTTGCTGCACGCCGAAGGTAGGGGGAGCCAAGTGAAGAGACACTGCAGCCCAGCCTCAGAAGACTTCACTTAGACTCCCTGCTTGGAAGGATTTGAAGAAGAAAAACACCATGTTCCCATGACAGCAAAGAGATGCGCCGCTTCTGTAATCAGTGACATTCCGCTTGCCAAAAAAATTAAAGTACACAAACTCAAAGCCCAAAAAGTAGATCCCAGAATTGTTGAAGGTGGGCCCATCTTGCTGAAGAGACCACCTGTGAAACCACCCACTCAGCCTTTTGGCTTTGGTTTGGAAATTGAGAAAAGAATTCAGGAGCAGGAGTCAAAGAAGAAATCAGAGGATGAACACTTCGAATTTCATGCCAGACCTTGCCCTGCTAAGATCTCGGGAGGTATTGTGATAAGAACAGCTGAGGCTTTGCGTGCCTGCAGAAGTGCCCGGCCCATGACCAAGGGTCCATCCATCCCCAGAAGCTCTGCAGTGGTGCAGCAGGGTGTTCCTGAAAAGGTCCTTCTACTGACCATCCCCAAGTCTCCAGCCTTCGCCTGGAAGAACAGAATCTGAGTGGCCACCAAAGATGAGGAAGAGGCTGAACCAGCAGTGATAAAAGCTTAATCTGTGTCACATTATGGAATTCCTTTTAAGCCCTATGCTCAGATGCAAGAACTGTAGAAATATGCCCTTTCTCCTTTGATTCTTGGGGCAAAGAATGCCAGTTACAGAAGGAGAGGAAATTAAAAAACTGCAGAAACAGGAGGTACCCATGTTTAAGGCACGTCCCTTACCTCATTTTGATAGCATTAACGTGCCGGAGAAGAAGGTAAAGGACATGACCCAGCCTGAGTCGTTTGACTTGGAGATGGACAGAAGAGGGACTAAGAAGGCTGAGGTGTGGAAGCACCAGCTGGAGAAGGAACTGAAACAGCAGAAAGAAGCCACCTGCTTCAAGACTCATCCAAACATGGTCACCTACCAGGAACACTTTGTTCCTAAGAAAGAGAAGAAACCAGTTGCTCTTCAGGAACCTTGTGAGTTGGCCACTGGGAAGAGAGCCAGGGAGCGGCAGGAGCTGGAAAAGAGAAGGCTGAGGTGGAAGCCCAGAGAGCCCAGCAGCAGGAGGAGCCAGGCAGTAGGAAGAGGAGCAGCAGAGGCTGCTGGCCAGAGCTGGCCAGGCTCCAGAAAGAACTGGGGTACAGGACAAAGCCAGGACCCAAATACCGGTTTGTGGGGATAAAGCCAAGTGACCAGCCTCTGACTGTGACCTTCTCTCTTAAGTTCACTCGATTCCACTGCTGAGCTAGGAAGTGAGCTACGGTACTGCTTGGCAGCATGAGCTGCCCAGTATGTGGTCCCAGGCATGGAGGGAACGACCCACACCCAACAGCATTCCAACAGCTGTGGGGTCAGTTCTGTGAAGAAGTGTTTTCCATACACTGAAGGCTAAAATGAGACTCAATTACCTATGCCTGGATGAGACGTCTTGTAGTGGATTCCTTTAATATCACTTGACCCTTAATTAGAATTGGAAGTCCCTGTCAGCACAGTGCAATTTCTTTTACTCTTTATCTCCTCCCTTTATATATATATATATATATATATATATATATGCATTTTTAATAAAAAAAAGATAATTATGAAGCTAAAAGAAAAGCCACTCCAGGTAGACTCCCTCAGGGCCTTTGCACTCGCTTGTCTCATTCATGTACTGTTTACTGAATAGGCCCATGGTTCACTTGCTCCCATCTCATCTTTTGCTCCTCTCGGTACCACTCATCACCAATTCACAATTACATATTCTCATTCATTATTTATTTTCTGTCTATCTTAACCCACTTAAATGTGACTCTCACGGTATCAGGTACTTGGGTCTTTGGTTCTCACAATATCAGATGTCAGGGTTACTTGCCGAAACCTAGAACACGGTCTGATTTAGATGTAAGATAACGTACTTAATGCATTGCTGTCTAACCTTGGGGGAATCATAACTTTTTCTAATATAACATAATATAATATAATTAATATAATAAACGAGTCAAACCCTTCCACAGAATTCTAAATTTATGTAGATACTCTGCCCTCCACAAGGGGCAGCATAATTCCCTGCTTCTTAGATTTGAATTGCACGTAGTGACTTCCTTCCTTAGACAACGTAATAGCACGAGTAAAAGGTAAATAACTGTGTAAGTAGAGAAACCTGACAAACGCTGCTTCCAAGGCAATTAATGTCAACGTCAGTTGGTTATGTACATTGTAATACACATATGTGATGTAATGATATGTGATGCAATGATGACGACACTTAGCCCTGTAGGCTTCATTCCAACTACCATATCTTTAGCCTGATCATGAGAAAAACATCAAATTAATTCCAATAATGGGGGAACCCATAACATACCTGACCAACACTCTTCAAAACTGCCAAGACCATAAAAAACAAAAGAGGAACCTGAGGTTACGTGACAGTGAAGTACAATGTGGCATCGTGGATGAGATACTGGGACAGGGGTAGCAAACAACCATTAGATAAAATCTAAGAGAATATGAATAAATTATTCATTAGCATTAACTTTAGTTAATGAATGACCCTCATTGTTAACTTCAGTAAGAATCTATCAATATTGATTCATTAATTGTAACAAACCTGCTGCATTTATGTAAGGGATCAAAGATAGTGGAATATGGGATCTCTCTGTATCATCCTCTCAATTTTTAAATAAGTCTAGCACAATTCTGAAATAATAAAATATACCATTAAAATTTCAGTGATACAACAGTTAAAAACAATTCAAATTATTAAGAGGGAAGATACCTGTAAGTGCTGTAAAATATCATTAACTTATTGATTTCATAATTATTATTTGAGTAACTACACTGAGTTAGGAAGTCACTAGCCATTGACTTGAGATACATCTGTTAGCAAATCATTTGCAGTTCCTACAGCCATGTCCTATGCTTTCATAGGTGAACATAAATAAATCAATACAAGAATAATGTTTTTAAACTTTGATATATCAAAGGCAAAAACAGTATCTCCTCTCGAATTATTAAAATTCAACTAATCTTGTGCAGAAGACCAAAGTGGCAAAATGGAGGAATAGGTGTGAAAATAATCAGCAAATTATAGGAGCACATTCATTACAAAAGAGGAAAGCCTACCTGTTCAGGAGCAGGAAGGTGATGGTACTTCCTAGTCTCCCTTTCAATACAGTATTACTCATGTCACATGTCCCTGACTAGAAGGATACGAAGAGTCCAGGACTTTTGACAAGCAATGTAAACAGCACCACTCTGTCTTTCTTATACTTAAGGGATTATATTTTGAAGTACAACAAGAAAAACTAATATGATATTAATTCCAACTAATATGCAGTATCACATCATGGGAGTCAGTACCTGTTCACTAAGAGCACAGACTCCAGAAGTTCAAGTCCCAGTTCCACCAGCGACTACTACTATGACCCTGGAAAAATTAATAAGATGCTCTGAGCCTTTGTTTTATCAGTTGCAGCATAGAATTACTGATAAATCCTATCTCAGAGGACAGTTGGGTATACAGATGGGAATACAGCTCATAAATCCCAAGTTGATTACCTTTTCTCATAAGCAGTTTGAGGGGTGTATATATTTAAAATGAATTATTTTAATGATTCCTAGCATCATAATGTAGTGGACTCTCAGTGAAGATTTATTATATAATTCAGAGTTTCTGTTCACCTGAAAATAGAGAGCTTGTTAAAATTATAGGCTCTTAGGAGCCCCTCCGGACACACTAGCTATCCGGGGCTTGACTTAAGGGGCAGCGTTTTAAAAAGTACTCCAGCTCCCTGAAGGAATACAGCAGTATAGTGACCTGACTTCTGGTTCCCTATGTGCATGATATATAGTGGTGTCTATCTTATAAAGTTATTTTAAGAACTAAATGGAATATAACACATATTGAATATCTACTAACATGTCAGCCATTTTTACCACTCTACGTACTTTTATTTATTTGGCTACAACGTAGGATTTATGCTAAGAGTACGAAGTGGTAAGGCTGCACAAGAAGGCTGCTGCCTGGTTCCTGAAGGCTTTAAAGTGAGGTTATAAAACAGTCAGTTTAACAAGTCTAAGCTGCTTTGATTGGAAAGGCAATCCTGTCGTACTTGGCCAGCAAATATATGAACACAAATGAAAACCGACCTGCTTTGTTAAAAAAAAGGGGGGTGGGATAAGGTAAGGGTTCAAATTTACTTCTTTAAGTTGATAATATATTCTACTGGAGATTAAATCATAAGAATCTGAACTACTTTTTTAGAGTATACCACTGAAATCCCTTATTCAAAGAAAGAGAATGCAAATAGTGAGTATATAATTGTCTGTTCACAGTTACGATACCCTTAAAAGCAGATGTGTTCTTTAGAACTCACATGATCATCTTTGTAAAAGCAAACTCGAGGAACTGTAATATTTAAGACGTTGAAATGGCGATGTTCTCTGCTACAAGGTATGTGTCATAATATCACTTCCCTTCTCATTTATGTCTCATTTCTTTGCTTTCTCCTCCCACCTTCACATCTCAGTATTCCACATCTCTTCCCCACTTTCTGTTGCATGAGACCCTCTGTAAGTTTTGAGGGTGGTGATATTCAAATAACAATTCTGTAACAAATGTATTCCTGAACACTGTGTATGTATCTCTCTCTCTGTGTAATTGCTACCAGTTATTTTACAATCATTTGTTTAAAGTTTGACTTGTTCTTTCTGTATGTGTTTTTTCAGCTACCTATCTATACCATTTACTTCTCTGTCCACCCAACCTCTGATATATGTTCAGCTGTAAATTCTACAACTAACAACCTCACAAATGCAGCCACAGAAAGTGACCCAGATTATACAGCCCTGTGCATTAATGTCCAATTTCTTTGTTCAGCAGCAGCTGCTCTATGCTTGCCTTGTTGATATTCAGATTCAACAGACACAAATCACATGGCACCTCTGATAAGCACGTACTCTCCCTGTCTTCATTTTAAATGTGCTAAATAGCTACTGCCCCTCATAGACACACAGCCAAGACCATTTGGTCTCCTCTGATTTCCTGTCCTGCCCTCTATCTGACAAGATTATCCTGGGAACATTGCTCTTGTTTGTATCTGAGGAAGTTTGCAAAAAATCAGTATCTTCATTTATAAATAGAATTACATAATCTTTTCTGGCAAAAAATGATATTTTGAACTACTATCCTTTGGGAAGCATGGAGACTACCTCTTTGATAGTAAGACCATATGTTGCTATCCAGAATTCTTTAAAAGTGAAGATACAGGGTATGTCAGAAAAAAAAAATGCTATAGAACTTAGTGATGACTTCCTTTTAAAGAGTATCAAATATAAAGTGCCAAATCTGTTTTGTAAAAAGTACAAACACAACAAAATAAGCTTCTTTTCGATATGGTCATTTCATACTCCTGCTCGCCACTAAACAAGTGTAAAAAATTTTTTTGGACCTAAATACTCAGAAGAAATCATATAACCATAAATTTGACTACTCACATTGACTGATGTCACTAACTTGTTTGACACAGGATGTCTGCTGACACCAACAGAAAGAAGTACTTGCCCAGCATTGTATTTTACAGAACACGCAACATTATGAATTATTTGCAGACAATATACTGAGCCAGAAATAACCTAGAAGTGTGGCAAAAGTTCAGTCAATGGGAAAAGCTTACTCTTTACGTAGATGAGCACTGAGAAACTGAGGCAGAAGATGAGAAGAGAGTTGGTCTTCTGAAGCTCCATGGTCTTATTTAGAGAACATCCTCTGGTGCGTTGCTAGAGATCTGGTCCCAGTCTGGTTCCTGATCCTGTCTGACTCAGACAGGAACAGGTGCCTCAGAGACCCAGGGGGCCATCTCTGTCCTAGTCCTACTGAAGCTCCTTTCAGAGATTTAAATTCAAAAGGCAGTTGTGCTTTTTAGCATCTTCCTTACACAGGAGGATGGGGTGATTTTTCAAACCTGGAGCAGATTTTTTGGGGCTGGATTGGATTCATCAATCCTCAGAGCTCTGCTACTACTGTTCTTCTGTTACTAATGCCTTCTCAAAGGCACACAATTGTCAGGATTGGCAACTTTCAAAGGAGCATTCTACATTCCTGGGTACTTACATTCATCTTCAAAACACAATTCACAAACCAGTACATTTTTCTGTGCCTAAACATTACTTTCACAATTCTGCCAGACTTGTATTGTTCACAAGATAAACCAACACAGGAAAGACTATACTATCACATAAAATAGAGAGTTCTGGAGATTTAGGGAAGATTTTACTCATAAACCAACAGTCCATTTTACATCCTGCTGATGCTCTGATAGCCTCTGAGAGTTTTTGAATTTCTGGTTTACCATATTTGATCAATGCAAATATTTCCTTATTTTAAAGATGTATTTATTTTAAATACTAGAATAGTTTTTTTTTCAGATTAAGTTGTTCATTATTTACCATATTTGATCAATGTTTTTTAATTTTAAATATAGACATTTTAAATACCATAATAGCTTTCTTTAACCTGCTCAACACTTCATGGAAATATCTGCTAGTCAGAATTATTGCCTGATTTGTGTTAATTCTAATACACGACCTTTTTGTATCATTATAAGTGGCCATGTGCTTTAAAATGTAACTTATATTCAATATTTTGTGTACATCTCTATGTTTCTATAAAATGCTTAACTGTATGACATTTATTTTGAAGTTTTATACTTCTTGCCCCTGTGTATAAGTGGAGCATAATATTTTGATAGCTTACTATTATTTTAGCAATGATATTATCTGACTCAGTTTTAGTGTATTTACTTGCAAAAGAAGGACATACATTTACACGTTTTAGGCCAGCTATCATCGGAGTGTGCCAGTAGTTCCATTATTTAGGAAACTGAGGTAGGAGGATCACTTGAACCCATAAGTTTGAGACCAGCCTGGATAACATGCAAAACTCTATCACAAATTAAGTAAGTAAATAAAGCAATTGATTATTTACAGGATTCATGAAAATTTTTTGTACAAGAGCACATGTTCACTTTTATTTTTCCTTTGTTTAAATTCTTGAAAGGTACAGCATCGCATGGATGCTGTGTCCGATGGCCTCAGTAGGAAAGTTGCTTTGGAATTTGGCATGAACCATGGCACTGTTTCCATGGGTCCCAGTTACCTGTCCCCAGCTCACTCTGGTTTGGCTTGATTTGCCACCCGGAGTCCCTGTGTTGTTTTTTACTTTGTACCCATAAGCACATCTCTTGCCCAAGTAGAATTCAGTTGCATTGGGAACATAAACTCCCTCAATTCTGGGAAGAGCTGTGTGTTCCCTTAGGTTCTGGGGGCCCCACTTACAGCCAGCAGAAGTGGTCATGCACTACAGTCTCCCAGACATAACTGGCCTTCAGAAGTCCTGTTCCCAACCCTCCCCTTAGAGGCTCCAAGACAGTGGAAAGAGCATGGCCACTTCTGCTGGCTGTAAGTGGGGCCTCCAGATTTTTCTAGATTTTTTTCTTTGTTACACCAATCACAATCTGGATCCCCCCCGTAAGTACTGTGTTTGAATACTGAGCTAAATTTCCTGCTCTTTTTTTAAAAAGTTATATTTTGAGATAGGATTTTGCTGTGTCACTAAGTTGCCCAGGCTAGGCCCATACTTGAGATTTTGCTGTCTCAGCCTCCTGGAATGCTCCTGGGATTACAGAATGTACTACTAGCCCTATTTGGATAATTTAACTCAATACAATTTTAGACAACAGGGGTACTATTACTGTTTTAACATTTTTTGCTGTTTTGTTTCTGAGTAGAAGATCTTGCTATGTGGCCTAGGCAGGGCTAAAATCACAATCTTCCCTTCTCAGCCTCCTGAGTAGCTAAGATTATAGGCATGCATGATCAAGACCAGCTCTACTATGCTGTTATTAATTCTTTGCTGTAATCTCTTACACCCCCCCTCCTGGAAATTTGAGATGCAGAACAATTTTGAGAGCATTTTCAGAGTTATTTGCTAATTTAGTGGTAGCGTTAGTACCAGAGTCTACCCATTAATTTCTAGAGGCCTCCGTTATGGACCCAATGTCTAAGAAGACTAGGGATAACTTGTACTGGCAATTGATAAACTGAAGAGAGGACTAGCTGCAGGCATAGAATCTCATGATAATAGATAATTTCTGTTGAGGTGTATTTAATTATGAGTGCCACAATTAAAGAAACAAAAAATTACAGTTTCTCAAAAGACAAAATTAGGAAAGAAAATAAACAGATAGGAAAGTGTGTTACACAAAGAATTGTTGCAGAGATTGTACATGCTGAGTTTAAATACAGAAATTAAGAGATTAAGGTCATTAAAAATTGAATGAATCTACTATGTTATATTTAGGGCTAGTGAAGAAACCCTTATGAAAGGTGTGCTTTTCATATAAGCTGGAATTTCAAGTATGCTATGACCTGAATATTCGTTTCTCCAAAATGTATGCTGAAATTTCATCTCCAGTGGGATAATACTAAGAGGTGCAGCCTTCTGAGACAGCGATATAATCATGAGGGCTCTGCCCTTGTGAGTCAGATTAACGTCCTTGTGAAATCCCTAAGGGAGCTTGCTTACCCTGTCCTCCTCCCTGTGAGGACGTGCAAGGCACCATCTACAAGAAACAAATCCCTCACCAGACCCTGAATCTCCTGGTTCCTTGATCTTGGGCTTCCTGACCTCCAGAACTATAAGAAATAAGGTTGTGTTGCTTACTGCTTATAAATTACCTGGTCTAAGGTATTTTGTCATAGCAGACTGAATGTATTAAAACAGACTACAACAAATAAATAAGGGAGAATGGAGTTGAAAGGTATTACAGAAAACAAGAGTATGCATATAGAAAAGGGAAATAAAGGGTAAATCAAGGAACTACAAATATTCTTCTATTGCGGATGCACGCACGTGGAGAAGCAATGTTAGGAGATAAGGCTCAGGGAATCCACGAAGTGAAAGTAGGTTAGCTTTAGATTTGGGAAAAGGAAATAATTAGCAGGTCTTCCTAATGACCTCACATAATATGATTTGTGTTTACAAAGATAACTCTAATAACAAGGTGACAAAGCTAGAGGACAGCAGACAGGAATCTCAGAAGTCAGCGAGAGGGATGTTGTCAACAAGACAAATGGGGGTGGGGGGGAAGCAGGGACAGTGGAAATGACAGGGAAAAAGAAAATCATAGTAAACTAAATAGATATGAAGACCTGCACAGAGAGTAAAGGAGTAGGAAACCTATTTTTTTTTCCCATATTTTGAACTCTGGTTTGTGTGCTGTATTCCGACTCAAGAACATATACAGGACCTCTGTTTCTCTGAAAGAGCCTTATTTCTACAGAGCTAAAGAGATCTTCTTCCCAAAGACTTCTATAATGTATTATAAGTTTTTTTTATATTATATTCTGTGAGCTTGGCTAACAGAGATCAGAAAAAATAATTTTCTCCTATTCAAAGTAAAAAATTAAGTATAAAAAGTATTCCTCAAAGAGTTAAAATTTTATTCTATATCTACTTTGTTCACTAGGTTTGGAAGAATAAGGAATTCAGATTGAAATGGATTAAAATTTAAATTGTAATTAATATATTTTAACTGTACAAATTAATGGGATTCACTGTGATATTTCCAAACACACATATATCATGAATTGATCATGTTCTTCCACCCTACTCCTACCCTCTCTTACACTCCGCTCCCTCTCAGCTTTCTTCTCAGTACCTCCCGGACCCTCTCAGTCCCTCTTACATTTTCAATTTTGAGGAGGTTTATTAAACATAGATAGTAGATTATCTATTAATGTAGATATCTTTATGGCATAATCTATTAAGCATAAACAGATAAAAAGTTTATTAAACCTACAAATGGAAACCAAAAATGGTTCCATATATGCTTCTGAAGCTCAGGAGAGAACTTTGGGTTAGGAATGCAAATCTGCACAATGATGAAACCAGAAGTTTTCCTCACTAGGTACTTAATGTACTTATGTTTGCAAAATGAAACTAGTACCAACAGCTAAGGCAATGGAACTGGAGTTGATAGTGTGAGTTTCATGGGTGTTTAAATCTAATACAAGGGAGAAATGGCAACACTTAGGTGGTGAGAGTGAATTATGTAAAAATAAAAATAAAAAGAGAGTAATATGGACTTACCCAGGTCAGTAGAATAAACTTACAAAGAGGTAACCCCTGAATGGGAGAATGCAGGGAACATAGTTTCTTAGAAGGCCAGCAATGGAATTCCCAAAAAACAGAGTGATTGTGTCATCTACTACCGATAAGTCAAATGAAAGCTGAGGACTGGCTGCTGGCTTGGTGGCATGGAGATAACTGCTGACTTTGAGAAGAGAAATTTCAGAGTGCTCAAGAGAAAATGCAAAGAGAAAAAAGTGCTCATGGAAAGAAAAATGAAAAATATTTTGTTATCAGAGATAGTAAATAATTGGGAGATAGTTGTGATGCAATAGGTAAATATACACATACATAATAAATATATAGAATTATAAGTACTAATAACACAGTGTTCTATAATAATGTATATATGAGATATAGTATATAGTATATGACATATGATATACTACAGAAAATAGATTCAATGTAATGTATAAAAGATATCACATATGATATCATATATATGTTATTATTGACCATTGACTATTATAGCATATATTATTATAGAACATGAAATATTAAAGAGTAGTGGCCGAGTAGTCAGAGAAAATTGCTAATACTCTCCATTATTCCATAGCAAGTCAAATAAAGGAGTTTGTTTCATGATCTGTATTTTCATAAATTAATCCCTATCAGTGCTGAGTATTGTATTTTTATAACTTAATCCAAATCAGTGCTAGTAGTGTTAGTTTTTATTTTTTCCTGTTTTTTTTTTTGGAATCAGGAATTGAACTCAGGACCTTGTCTTTCCCAGGCAGGCGCCATGCCCCTGAGCTATATCCCAGGACCTAGTATTAGTTTTTTTTGTTTTTTGTTTTTTTTGCGGTACTGGGGATCGAACTCAGGACCCTGCGCTTGCTAGGCAAGCGCTTATTCCACTGAGCTATATCCCCAGCCCCCTAGTATTAGATTTAAACACCCCTGAAACCCACACTATCACCTCCAGTTCCATTGCCTCAACTATTGGTACTGGTTTTGTTTTGCAAACATAAGTGCATTAGGTCTCTCCATTTACTTTGAACATTTGGGAACTTAGGAGATCCTTTCAGAATTCTTTCATTCAGAATTGTTCTTGGCTTCCTCATGTTTTATTTATGAATATTAGAATAATAAATATTCTACACTAATGTGCCTAGTGACCTCTGCATAGAGGTGCTCATGTGGAAGCCAAATGCCATTAAGTGGACAGTACAGGGCTGTTGCTACATGTGCATGGTGCTTTTGATATTCCTTATAATTTTGGCCTCCTGACAATATTGTGATTTTAATATTCAGTATTTTAAACAATACTCTAAACTATTTTAAAAACTGAAAGTTATATTACCATTTATACATTACCTTTCAGAGAGATATTCATTTTAGGTATTTTTTATGGTTTGGGGTTTTTTATGCAAGGTAAACAATATAATACAGGACACATAGTTCATAATATTATTTATAGTAGTCACCCAAATAATGATATACAAGAGAGTGCAGGAAGTCTGTCCACACACTAAGACCAAGGAATCTAGCTGAGATCCTAGATCCCATGGAAATGTCCTGCATGAGTCCTGCGGAAGACTTAGAGCTCATAACAATGCCTCCCACGAGTCCAACTTGAGGCCTAGAGCCCATGAAAATATCATATAGGCCTATTTCATGGATCTGCACTGGAATGCCCAAAGGTCAATGGTGGAATCTAGAAAGTTTGTGCCAGCGGGATGAAGGATCTGTGCCAGCAGGCTGAGGGATCTGCACTGGAGCCAGGAAGCGATGTGCAGAGTAAGAACCCGAGCTCCCCCAAAAGGTACCACAGCCTCCTCAGCAACAGTGAGTCCCAAGCTCCTCCAGTGGTGAAGACAGCTGAGTTCCCATCAGGAAAACCAACGCAACAAGCTTCTCCAAGAGGCTGGCAGTGCACCATCTTCCCCTCCAGAGCCAGGAAGCAATGCTCAAAGTGAGGACCAGAGCTCCCCCAAAATGAACCGAAACTATCTCAGTGTCAGCTAGGCCCCAGGCTCCTTGGAGGGGATGAAAACAGCCAAGTTCATCAGGAGAGCCAGCCTGACAAGCTCCTCAGGCAGAACCAACAGCTCGTTACAGCTTCTACCAGCTCCCAACAGCCTAATTTCTTCTTCTCCAGTTCTGCCTCTTATGCTGCCAGCAACAGTCCTCAGATGCACCTCCCATACCCAGCACCATGTTCACTCAGTTCGTCTGGGGGTTATAAGTTGACCACCAGCTGCCAACTCACTACAGTATTTAATAGTTAACAATATAATTTCTTAAATATTTGTTAATTTCCTATTTACTATATAACAGATTTTGTGCTTAACTAAAGGATAGATGGACTTGTTTTAAATCAAAAGCAAGAGAATACCCCAGAGCAAAATAGAGAATTGGGAAGTACTCTAATCAGTACAGAAACCTATGAATAGTTAACCTCAGGGCATAGTCAACAGAGGAGAACTGTAAGAATGAAGCAGAGCAGAAATGCAGGGCTCGTGCCTTGGTAAGTCTGGCTAAGCAGTTTAGATAGCATCTGGTGGAGCAGTGGTTAAGCATGTGTCTCTAAGCTGTCTTTAGTGATGTAGGATATCTGGCCACTAATGTGTTTTACATGATTCTCAGGTGATTCTGATGCGGCCATCCTCATTCAGTGATTCCCAAGACCATTAGAGTATTTTTTTAAATCAGAAGTCAAATGTGCTATATGTCATATATATCACTGTTCTATGTGCTTTGACAACAAATTCTTGAAGGCAAACACTAAAACTAAAATACTAGTGCAATTTTTTAGAGATATAAGGGACCAACTTCCAACACATAGCTAGTTGTAGTACACCCGTATTCCAATCACATTTCAAAAGTCCTGCCTTTCAAAAGCTCTGAAGGCTTTGAGGGAGCCATCTAAATATAAACCATAACAATCTAAAAGCATGTGAGATAATATTCTGAGGTAATATTCTAGTTCCCAACTTGTACTACTTTGGTGGAAATGTAGGTGTATATATAAGACTAACACTGAGCTGTGAAGTTCTTAGTGACTGTTGCTAAGCAAGCTGGATAAAGCACCTGAGGGACAGGCAAAAGGGTTCTAGCTTCTCCAAAATAGGTGTCCTATTCCAGCGATTAAAATACATTGAACTGTGGAATTCTTATATTTATCAGTGTTCATTTCCAGCAAGGATGGGAACAGTTGAAAGGTACTGACTGCTTGGTTAGATTCATAATCGAAAACCTAAAATCTTGGGTTATCTTTACAAAATGACATATTTTAGCTGTATGCAGTGATGCATACCTGTAATCCCAGCATTCTGGGATGCTGAGGCTGGAGGATTGTAAGTTTGAGTCGAGCCTTGGGAGGTCAGCAAGACCCTGTCCCAGAACTTAAAAAGAAATTTTTAAATACTTGGAAAGCAACTTAGTACAAAGGCCCTGAGTTCAATCCCCAGCACTGCAAATATTTAAGTAAACAAGTGAATATAGGATTTATTAGAAGAATGCATAATTATAGAACAGATGAGAATTCGAGAACAGTTTAGATAGACTGGAATGTGGCTGCACAGAGTCAAACCAATAAGAAGCATATTATTTCGTGAAAGTAATACCACTTAAAAGAATGAATTTCAATCATGTTCCTTATGTTTCTGTCAAAGCCTAGGGAGAGTGCAAGCATGGCCCACCTAGGCTCAGGCAATGAACCTGGTTTGCAGTGTGTTCTACAAACTGCACCAGATGGACAGCAGTGTCTCCCCTGAAGGATTTAGGATGCTGCCACCAAACAGAAGGAGGAATAGGTGTAGGCAACCAAAGAGAGCACATGCCCTCAAGCAAATGGTTAATTAAAGGTCCATGACAGACTCGAATATCCTAAATGGGCATTTAAACTTAAGATAACCAAAACCCCAGCATGAAAAATCATTGTGTATTGCAGCATGTGGACAAATTAGCTTTTGGTGAAGAAAAGGCCCATCAAAAAATTATTAGATGTATTAAAATGCATGTATTGGTGTTTTAGAGCTCTGTTAAAGTTTAGAGATATTTTCTAGAACTGTAGGGAAAATACCATTATTAACTTACTATTACATAATAAGAGAAAGCAACTCTTTAATTACTGTATTGGGATACATGAACTTTACTCAAACTCCATTTTTGCCTTTATAAAGTATTATAATTTTTAAGTGATATAAAGACACCCTTTTAAAAATCAATGCAGTTTCAGTAGCAGCCATGTTCCTAATTAATCTGTTGCTACTGAGAAATTGAAAATAGCTGAGGCCTTGTGCCTTCTCCTCATTCAATTATCACTACCACAGAGCAGTAGAAATAGCAAGAGAGTCTGAGATCCAATCAGGAGAGACAATACGGAAAAAAATCTGTTCACATGATCAATCATTGTGACACTGCTAAGAAAAATATGTACAATCTAGAGTAAGTGTCATTTATACCATCAACATTAATTTCCAAAATCCTTCATGGACTCAAAGCTTACTCTCCCCATCATATTTTCTTCCTATAGCTTGCTGTAAATAATGATCACATAGAATTTGTGCATCATGCAGAGTGAGGGAGAGCAAAAACGTAGAAAGGGTTACTTGTGCTGCCTCTGCTGGGAGAGCCTGGTTGGCTTTTCCAGGTGAGAAATCACAAGGCACTCAAGACCAGAATCTCCAGGAAGCTTTTACCAAGCGCGGGTGCTGCGGCCCTCTTCCCAGGAACTACATTTATATCTATAAATAGATGTTTCTGGCCCCTCTGTGGAGGGAAGAGATGTACAAATTGGGAGACTGAAGAGAGGAGAGTGGAGAGTGAGTGTTTGGATCAATAGGTGCCTGAAGCACTTTCTCCATTAGCATTCTTAGGACATTTGGACTCTGAGAACATTTCTGTGCTTTTAGTAGGAAAAAAAACCCACTAAAATCTCAGATCTAGACTTTTTAAATCTCAGTAGACTTCCTTCTACACAGTAATTGGAGGGACCATCACACACAACTGATATTCTTTAAAACCTTGATAGTTTTGGTGAATGAAAATCAAATCCACCCAGAAAAATTTCAAAACAAGCAAATTTTAGGGTAAATTTTTGTTTACCAAAGGATTATTTGCTTTGCCAAGGGATGAATTCATATATTACTTGCTTCCCTAAATACTCTGTATATCTTTTCTGCCTTCCTTAAAGAACACATTTTGTGTAAAGTATGGCCCACCTAAGCAGTCAGCTATAATCATTTTGTTATTGTACTCAAAATCACTTGCTAATTCCCAAACATAGACTCGGCTTGAGGAAACAAATGTGCATAAATGCAGTGTCCTCCATAAAGAAAGTATATTCAGTTGGTATAAACAACTACAAAGACAAGGAATTATAACATACTAATATAACCATCTTTAAGTGTTGCATGTGTTATGAGATCAAAAATAAGAAAGTGATTAATTCTACCTAAAAATTCAGAGATGAATTCAAAGAATTAGTGACATCTTAAGTGGATATTAAGAAAGTACGCCAGATAGAACATGGAAAAAGCATTCAAAGCCTACAAGAAGTCAGAATATGTGAATTAATTTGTGGACTCAGCAGATAACTGGGATTGACTTCACTAAGGGATGCTGAAAGGAAGTGCTGAAAGTCTGTTTTTCTTTTTTGAAGTACTGGGGATCAAATTCAGGACCTTGCACTTGCCAGGCAGGTGCATATTCCACTGAGCTATATCCCCAGCCCCTGAAAGTCTGAAAAAAGGAGGCAGTGTGGCTTTTGTGACATGAAATGTCACGCCTATGGGTTTGGAGAGCCAACACAGTGTTGTGAGGAGAGCAGTTGTAATGGTTAATTGTATGTGTCAGCTTTCCCAGAATAAGAGCTATCCAAATACAGTATCTGGTAAAATTTTATTTCTATTTATGCCTGTTAGGATGTTTCTAGAAGTGATCAAAGCTTGAATTCTACACTTAGTAAAGAAGATCCCCCTCGCTTGTGTGGATGGTCTTTAACCAATTCATGGAGAGCACCTCAATGCCAAAGAAAACCATGAAAATATACAGAGAAGGAGAACTTGCTCTATTTGAGCTGGTCTATGCATCTGTTCCTGCCAGTGGGCATTGGAGCTCCTGGTTTTCAAGTCTCTGCCACAGACTGAATTATAGCAATGACTTTCCCAGTTCTCCTGCTTGCAGAATGCAGAGAAGAGGACTTCTCCTTATTCCATAATCACATGAACAAATTCTCACAATGCACCTGTTCTGCACCTGCATAAACCCTCTCTCTATGCCTCTGGCTAAATCATTAAACTCATATAAGTTGCATCAATCAACACTTGAAAGTAAAATGTGAAGGGGAGCATTAACAAGATGTAAGTGGATAGTAAGGAAATCATAAAAGAAACAGACCATAGGGGTTAATGGAAAATATTAATAATCTGTATTCCAAAAAATACAGAATGGGTTTTATGAAAGATTCTGCCACCTAAAAGTAGTTTTGCACCATCTTTGCATTAAAGAAAATATTTACTTTGTTAAACAACAGCCAAAAAATAAGAATTGACTAAGGGGAAAGCACAAGAAAATAATGTTATAGGAGAATTAAGAAGAGTTCTCAGGAAATTCTTCACTGCCTCACACTGTACATCAAAATGAATATCTGATGGTAAAGGAGGTAAGTGAAAAATATGGCTCAGTGAGTGATGTAGCATAGAATACAGATATGAACACATTATTCTGGAGTGGAAGAATTTTACAACTCTCCAAGCTTTACAAACGCTACAACTAAACCAAAAGAAAATACTAGACCAAAGAAAATATATTAATATATCTGATCTGGTTGAAAAGCGAATGGAACATTGAGAAAAATATTGGAACATGGTGTGGCAAATTAGGTGGATATATGTTCCCCTAGTGAGAAGGAATTGTAGATGCTTTTGTAGATACTGATGGCAGGTTAACGTCTTACCCAGGAGCTTTCCTGGGGCACCCAACCTCCAAGTAGTGGATTCACAGGGAAAAGGTTGTCACACAAGCTGTTTGCCAAAACTAAAATTTACCAAATACTTTTATATATTCTACCCTAGGTGTATTTTCCCATTCTACATTTTGCTGATTACTCAGTGTCAGAGTATTAGTATGCTACACTCGTCTGTTTTAATCTCCCAAAATGTATGCGCTGAATTCCTGCCTACTGATTCCCAGAAGTTTTGTCTTCTCTAATCTACCCATTTTCCCTGACTAAATCTATCACACTGCTATTCTTACTCTAATTGGAAAGACCCGGAAAGCTTTTACTCAATAACTCCAGGGTGTGTCAGGAAATGCTGTCACAACTTAATCCTTACCTGCTCATATAATCCTAATCCTGCTCATATACCTAACATCAATTTCAAGAACTTGGCTGGGTGTGAGGGCAAACATCTGTAATCACCACATTCGAGATTGCCTTGAATTTGAGCCCAGCTTAGGGGTACATAGTGGGCTCAAGGCCAGCCCGGACTATGTAGCAAGACCCTGACTCATAACACCAGCAAAGTGTCAAAAACTTTGAAATGTAAATAATCACTTTATTTTTATAATAAATAACTTAAGCCCAACCCAAGTCTCAAATCCATTACACTTTTACTGTTTCATTGGCATCTTCCCTTTTGGTGTTTTTATACTGGAAGTATTTACTGCACAGTTTTGAGTCTGGCTATTATAATTATTTACCCAACGCTTATACCAGCCCCATATATATGTATTCTTGTATGTTTGTATTTTACTGTTTCACAGAGAAATAAACTGAGACCTTGGTTAAGCAATTAAAATGATTTTAAATGAAATTTGGCTCAATCCAGAGCCTGGGTGCTTCACTCAGTTGTATTTTCTGTATAGTTTATAATGACCGTATTTAGTTTCCTAATTGTATAACGAATTAGTGACACGTCCTTCGCTGATGGGAAAATTGGCAGTGCTCAGCTTTGTCCTTCGCAGCACAAAGCACAGCTCTGCATTCTTAGTCATTCTTTGTGACATGCTTTCACATGATAACAGTATATTTCATTGAAAATTGTGCCAATTGGCAAAAAAGCCATTAAATACACATTTATAATGGAACTGTGAAAATGCTCTTCTGGAATTAAAACGTGTGATTTTGATTGACACTAACATGGTTCTCTTTTGGGTGTCATAATATTGAATAGTAGAAATATTTACAAGCGTTTATAATAGTTATAATTCCTAAATAGTTAATATCAAAATATATTTCTATGCATATGAATTTAATATTGCCCAAAGCATCTATTTATGGTCAATTACATCATTTATGGAACAGATTCCTGTGATGGCTGTTGTTTCAGGGTTCTGAAGTTTAAACTTCCTTTAACATGCAAAAGTTCCCCTGAGCATTTTATGTTTTACAGAGCAAACAAACTGACTCAGATAAGATGCTAGCTACTCTCTGGGGAGCTCCGGAAAGCAATGGCGTGTGATACAGTTCTGCTTACTTTTGATGAATTCCTCCATGAAGAACACGATTTCTCTGCCTTGCCTGTGCTTGATACCACTAGGGAGCAATTCCACTGTCACTGATGAATGCTAGCTAGGTCAGACCTTGTCAATGCAAATGAAAGTCTTGTGATTAGTATTCTGTACCTTCTTACTAATGAACCTTCTAATTGTGAAATCTGTATGTACTTATAATCTTCTAACACTTAAGTGCCCTTGAAAAGTTAGGTAAGCTGAAAAAATAAGCACTGCTTTTGTTTTAGGTTTCTTTCCTTTGAAGCTTGCTTTTCAAATTCAGTTTTGGACTTGCTGCTTAAGACTTTCAGGATTCATATGACTCTGATGAACATTAAGACAATGACAACCTTGATTCTACAATTCCAATGCACAAACCAAAGTTGCTAATGTATAAAACCTTTATAATTATCATCACAAATGTTTTGGAAATATTCAAATTTGTTAACGAAACTTTGACAGTGGAAAAGTGTGTAAGAATATTTGTCACATAGTTTGCTATAAAAAAATGAAGGCAAAAAAGTATGTGAAAAAATTTCTCACTAGCCAAAAATAAAAAAGAGTGACTTTTATTTAAAACCAGGTGAGAAACTCTTGGCTACTCAGCTATATGTACAGTGTATATACTTTTAATTGTTGTAGATATACTGTATATATGGTATATATCACATATTAATTGCTGCACACACTATATAGAGAGAGCTGTATATTCAGTGTATATATTTTAATGGCACAAGGATTTATTTCTTGTTGCTCCAGATTAGCTAAATAATTTATAAAATCTAAGACATTATCAATTGTAAAATACATTATACATCACTAAAAACAACAAAAAACAAAGAAAGAGCCACCAAATGAACTCACAGGATATTGACTGGAGGCCATTCAGGTTAAAATGTGAAAACTATGTATAAAACTATGACAGAGTTTCAATTTAAGGTCAGAGTATCAATTTGAGGTCATAGATGTTAATACATGAGGCAAAACTATTTAGAATTCATTAAATGAAGATTTTTGCAATATGGATATTATTCAGTAGGAGTACAGCAGGCCTTCTATGATAGCACAATCTTTTGGGGCCAAACTTTTAGCCAAATCTGTATTGCTTAGGGACTTAAACTGAGTGGAGTCTATCTGGTTTATGTATCCATTTTTCTTTTAGTTTTGATTCATATGCATGTGTAATAGATTGCTTAAAGCAATTACTAAAAAGCATTGTAAAGAGCACTAAAATATGTACCCAAGATCACTTGTAGATCCATCTAAATGGAATTATTTAAGTGATCCACAGGAAAACAAATAAAGAAAATAGAAGGGGAAACAGATAAAACAAGAAACTAGCTTATCAAGAATTATATTAAATATAAATAGACAAAATGTGCCAATTAAAAGATTTGCAAAAGAGATTTTTGAAACATGACCTAAGTAAATCTATTTTTAAGAAACTCACATAAACTTTAGTATACATAGGCATATGAACAGTAAAAGAGGTTAATATATCATATATACATTTAAAAGCAGAAGTAGTTGTTTTGATATTAGATATGTTAATTGTACAGCAAAGAAAATTACCAGAAAGACAGGAGCATTCTATGTAGCTTTATGTATTGCATTTCTAAATCAGAAATCAGAATTGCAAAATGAATAAACCCAAATAGGAAATTAGTGATGAGCCTATATAATTACAATCAGGAATTTTAATTCCCCATATCAAAACTGGATAAAAAGTTAAGACAGAAAAATCAGAAAAATGTTGAAGAAACAACATGAAAAGTCAATGTAATTTAATGGAATTTTATAGAATACTCCACCACAATATAGCAGATTACACACTTTGCTTAGGTTTGCATAGAACAGTAACCAAGAGAAACTATAATCTGAACCATAAAAGAAGTTAGCAATTTTAAAAGACTTAAGATCCCTGACATCAGTGAAATCAAACTATAAATCAATAACAGAAATATAACAGGAAAATCTCTAAACACTTGAACATTGTTATGGTTTGTGTCTGCATGTCCCCCAAATCCTCATACAGTTATGGGTGGCTTTTAGAGTTTATGATTGATCCATGATCCAATGTTGGGATTATGGTGTGAGAGCTATAGGCACCCTAGGGTGGACAGTTTGCTGGGATTATGGGTGTGAGAGCTATACCCGCCCTAGGGTGGATAGTTTGTATATGTAAGGGAGAGAAAGAGGCTCCTTGCTGCCATCCCTCCCTTCTTGCGCTTGTTGCTTTGCTGTGTACCGCTGCCATGAACTGTAGCCCTCCGTCCTCTGCCATGTGCCACTGTGCCTCAGAACCAGCCAAATACGGACCAAAACCTCCAAGAACAGTAAGCTAAATAAACCTTTCCTTCCTTAATTTGGGGTGTTGGGTGTTTTATCTCAGCAACAAGAAAAAGTAACCAAGGCAAACATTGAAAAATACTTTCAAGTAGTCTATGGATCAAAGCAGAAGTCTCAAGGGAAATTTTTCAAGTATTATTGAACTGAATAAAAATGAAAATATAGCATATCAAAATTTATGAGATACAACTAATGTAGTGCTGAGAAGAAAATTAATAGCACTAAATGAACATTTAGAAAAATAAAAAGTCCCAAATCACCAACCAATGCACAAAAGCCTAGAAAAAAAAAGCATAAAAAAGAAATAATAAAGAACAAAAATCAATGAAATTGAACACTGAATAGAGAAAATCCCAGAAAAGAGTTGATTAATTAAAGTGATCCATAAAAATTGATAAATCTCTACCCAGATAATATGCCCAAAAAAGAAAGAAAGAGTGAAAACTGAATTATCTGTACTGGTCCAACAGAAAATAAACAGGAATGATACATGAACAGATGTATGTCTACTAATTTGCTAGCTTAGATGAAATGCATCAGTCCTTTAGAATCAGGTTACAAAACTTACCCAAGAAATAACAAGTGATTGGAATAAGCCTTGACATGGTCTAAATGTTGCATTTCCCCTAAATCCATATATCAAAACCTTCTGTGATAGTCATAAAAGATAGGACCTTTCGGGGGGTAAGTCATCAAGGATTCCATCCTCTTGGATGGGATAAGTGCCCTTATTTAAGAAGTTGAAAGGGACTACCTTGCCCTTTGCACAATGTGAGCACACAGGACGAAGGTGCTGTCTATGAGGAACAGGCTGTCACCAGGCACCAAATATGCTGACACCTCGATCTTGGGCCTCTTAACCTCCATACTGTAAATACATAAGCTTTTCTTATTTATCAGTTGCTGAGTCTAGTTATGGCAGCCTGAATACTTTAAGACAATTGTATGTGCATTCAGTAAAATAAACAATTATCTTCCAAAACTAACAGTACCATGTTTAGATGATTTTATTGTTAATTTCTACCAAACATTTGAGAAAGATATTATATTGACACTAATCCTCTGCCAGAAAATAGCAGAGAAAATACTTCTTAACTTATTCTCTGAGTCCAGCATTACCCTCAAGCTGAAAATAAGATAATGATGTTAATATAAAAAGGAAAAAGACAGGCAAATATGCCCCTTGAACATACATACAGAAACTTGAATAAAACATAGCAAATTATATTTTTAACAATATAAAAAGATAATTATGTTCCACAACAAAACGAGCTACGTTACAGACAAGCAAGACTGGTTTATCATTAGCGGATCTATTCAAGTCACATCAGTAGTGCTTATGCAAGAAAAATCATGCCATTAAATGCAACATAAAAAAGCCTCTAACAAAAATTTAGTATCATACATGATAGAAATTCCTAGAAACATAGGGATAAAGGGAACTGTCATTTGGCTATGCCTTGAGTATGTGCCCCAAAGATTCATGTGTTGAAATTTAATACCTATTGTAAGGTATTATGTGACGATTAATCCTGATTGGCATCAGAAACACCTAGGACATTAGTAAAGTGCAGCTCTGGGTGTATCCGAATGGGCTGTGGGTGCAACTTTGGAGACTGTACCACTAACTATCCCTCCCCTTCTGTCTCTTCGCTTCCTGTCTGCCCCGGAGCTGGCAGCCTTCTACTGCTAACACTCTCTGCCAAGATGCTTCCACCTCAGAATCAGCTGACTAATGGAGTCTGAAACCATAATCCTCTTCTCCTTTAAACTGTGGGTTTCAGGTTCTAGGAGAGCAGCAATGTGATCTGTCTATGCTGTTTACAGGTGGTACCTTTGGCAGGTGACTGAAGTAGACAAGGTCATCAGAATGTACCTTCTGTGACTGAGTTGCATATGACTGTATAAAAACAAAAGAGAAAGCAGAAGGTCTCCAGACATACACTCAGTCCTTGCCTCTTGCCATGCGATGCCCTGCTCTGCCTCAGCACTCTGCCAACAGAAGGCCATCACCAGATGGAGCCTCTGGACTCTGCACCTTCAGAACCATGTGCCCAAATGAACTTTCTTCTTTATTCTAGAACGTCCCTCGGGCATTTCACTTTAGGCATTCAAAGCAAATACAGAAGAAACTTCTTTCACTTGATAAAGAGCATATAAAACCAAAAGCCCACAGCTAGCATTACCTTTAATAGTGAAAGAAGGAATTTTTTTCTAAGTTTAGGAACATGTCAAGAATGTCCATTCCCAATTCCCTTAGTCAAGACGGTGCTGAAATTTCTATCCAATGCAATAAGGTAATAAAAGGAAACAAAAGCTGCAGATCACAACTACACCATACATACAAGACCAGCTTCTCCAGTTCACCCCACAATTTGTATGGTTGTAATTGCAAAGCCTTATCTGTATACGTAGTTTCTGTTGTGGAGCTCGTAAGAATACGATGACATGATAAGATTACATAGTTCCAAGCTGAGCCAAAATTTGAACCAGCAGAAAGATAATGTGAAGTAAGCAAGGATATAACTTTAGAACATAGCTTTAGGTGAAGTTTGGCATAGAATAAAGACATCCTCATGATTCACCTATGGTCTCAACTATTCATGGGGTGCTTTCATGATGAAAGAAATTATTTAACTCAGAAATCTTACTAATTAACAAGGAATGTCAATTTTCCTTTCAATTTTTAAAAACATTTTGTTGTGGGTTGTAGCTAGATACCCTCCCCAAAGCCTCGTATGGCTGAGAATGGGGATTTTCAGAGGTGGCTGGACCTAGGATGCATGCTGCTGGGATCAAGGATGTGATGCTGGGACTGATTCACTGCTACTAGGATTAAGATAGGCAGCCTGGATAACATCTAAGGGACAGGAAGAGCTGCTGTGTTTGTGATTGTTGCTTGCTTTTCCTGTCTCATCTGCCTTGAATTATTTCTCTTCTGCTCTGCACCTTTACCATGCTACCCTGCCTTGGAGCCATAAATTGAAACCTCTACAAACTGTGTAGCAAAGTAAACCTTTCCTTCTTTAACTTTGGGTGTTTGGTATTTTGTCTCAGCAATGAGAAAAGTAACTAAAACCTACTTCATTTCAACTAATTTTATGGAAACAACCCAAGTGATTTTGATGATTTTTTTCCTGAGCGCTCTTCCCTACGTTGTCATTCTGGCAAGTGATGGGAACCAGAGAATCAAAACGTAGCACAGGTGCTGAAATTACTGGGGATGAAAGGGGCAGTCAGCATGAAGTGAGAGAGAATGTCGTGGCAGGTTTGTGTTTAGCATATTTCTTCAGAACAAGAGCTACTTCTCTCCCAAGAGTATCTTGGTATAAAACAATCCATTCAACCCTAAACTGATCGCTGGATAACAGCTGGCACATTAGTTTGACTCAGTCTCAGTGAGATCCTTCTTTTCTCCATGGCTCTCCCTGGGTCTGCTCAGATTCTACATCCATTCTGTGCCTCCAAAACACTTGTGCAGTACTTAGTGCCGCCTCCCCTTCCCCTATCATAAACGTCTGCCGGTTTGCTTATTTTTCAAGTTAGACTGTAAGCCAGTCTAAGATTTTGAAAATATGTCTGGGAATGAAATAATTTGTTGTACATTTTCAGTACCCAGCATGGATCTATTTTTAAAAAGCTACTCAGTAACTGTTTGCTAAAGGAGAGACTGAACCAAGCAGAAAGACAGCCTTAAGAGAAAACAGCGTCTAGGGGGAGTCATTTAAGGAAAATTGATAATGATCAGGGAAAATGAGAGGAAAGCATTGAAAATCGTGAAATGAATGGGGAACACAGACTACTAGGTTCTGCTGGCATCCCTTTCTGCTGCCAATGCATTTCCATTTTTTGGAAATGATCCTTGTCACATAGCTTTTGAGAAAAAAATGGTTGCAGTGTCTTTGTTTCTAAAATCTTTCTCTTTCCAAGTTATTTCTCACATCAGTTCACTCACACAACAAACTACTCTCAGACTTAGGTACTTAGGAAAGCAATCATCTAATTGACTTACGACTCAGTGCATACATCACTTCACCCGACCGACTGGGGGCACATGCCTCTGTTGTAGCACTGGGCGGCCGGGCTGGCCTCTGGGCAATCTAAGATACACTCATTCATGTGATTACCATTTGGCAGCCTATCCACTGAGGCACATGGACAACTGGACCATGTGTCTGTCATTATATATCAGTTCACACAGCTTTGTCACAAGGTAATCACAGGTTTCCAAAAGCAGCGAGTGGCGAGCCACAGTGCACTAGCAGATTTCAAGCATCCATGATCTTACTCCTGCTAGAGGATCAACTTTAATTACCCCTTGTAGGATGCCAACTGCTCTACTTGCCTCCTTGTGTCCTAGCACGGGCAATCCAAATGTATGGCTGTTGGTAACAGCTTAATTAATGTGACATAAGAAGAAGCATTCTCCCTATAGAAACCAGGTCCACAACATATACCTTTATGCTTCTGAATTGGAGGAACAGAAAACACAAGCTTCCCAAATGGGTTACTGACAAAAGTGTCAGTGGGATCCTCCTGATTCTACCCCTTGGTTCTCATATAGTGTCTGCTAGGGACATAAGAACATATGTTTTTACTGATTTAGAGCATATACTGTGTTATGGAAGATGATACTGCAGTTATTGTGCCAGCTTCTCAGCTGTACTTTTGATAGACTGTTCCACACTTCTGAAAGGCCAGCAGCTGCTCAGTGGTACATGATGGTACAAGATATGGTATGACTGGTTCCTGGGGCATGTGCCATTTCCATGGAAGAAAGGGTCCAATGTAGCTATCTGACATCGGTTGGCATGTGGGCCCTCAAAGGATATTTCAGTGCTATCTCCCACATTTGTCAGGTTGCACTTCTAAGACCAGCAGGAACTTAATAAACATTGGTAAATGGGAACCCATGTTGCTGGAACCGTGAATATGTTTCACTCCTGCCCTCATGGCTTCTTAGACTTGAAGCCATTATATTCTCAGCAAAATGGCTGACGACAAGGGCTGACAGAAGACAACTGAGCAAGTCATCTTCTCTGTGTAGTGCCTCTTAAATAGTAGATAGTTTATAGTGGTCATTTATAAGTATATTACTTATCTACTGCTGTATAACAAATTATTCTAGCACTTGGAAGCCTAAAGGAACAAACATTTATTATCTTGCTTTATCTTGCAGTCAGGAATCCAGAGACAGCTGGTTCTAGTTCAGACTCTCTCAAGAGGTTACCATCTGGACCTGAAGGATCTACTTGCAAGTTTGCTTACATGGATATTGAAGGAAGGCCTCTCCCCCACCCAACATCTGGGCTGTTCCAGTGTCCCCTGGGTGTCCTCATGACATAGCAGCTGGATCCCCTAGAGAAAGTGATACAAAGGAGAAGGGGCAGTAAACAACAGTGGCTTTTATAAACTAATCTCTAAAGTTGGACATCATTATTTTCCCTTTATTCTTTTTCTTATAATTAGATCACTAAATTCAACCCAAACTCAAGAGGAAGGGAATTAGGCTTTATTTCTGAAAGGGAGGAGTATCAAATAATTTTTGGATATTTAGAACAAATACAAAAAGTGGTACAAAGATCTTCATATTGTGCTCCAGCTCCCAAAGATGCATTGATATGACTCCCCTACCCTACTCCTTGTGCTGGACATTCACTCAGGTTCTCTTGGAAGCAGGGACAGAGATGGAGTTAGGCATTAATTTGTTGAGGGGAGAACATGTGTGAAAGATAAATGAAATACAGAATTTCTGCAAGGCTAAAAACTTATCTTCCAGTTCAATAGGGAGTTCTCCAGCAAAGAATTCATTAGAAGAATCTATTAGAGGGATCCTACATTGGCCAGAAATGGTTGGCCCCTTGTGCTAATATTTTACTTAGCCACTGGCTGTCCTAAAAGCATTTTCTTTGCTCAAAAGTTAAGGCAGACAGTGAGTGATTTAACAGCCATAGGTTGACATCTAGTTAAATTGTAATATGTTTGCAGTAGTTACTAGGTCTGTTTTGCTTCTAACCAGTTGTCTCCTGACACATGCCTGACCAATTCTAATGGAAAGAGACAAGTCCACAAGTTGTTATGTAACAAAGGAGTGGGGAACCAAGGATTCTGACCCCTTACAGATGAGGGTTGTGTGGGGAGAAGAGGTAAGCCGAGGACCTAGAATAGCTGAAGATAAGGGTCGGATAGAGTTCACAGCAGAACTTGAGGAGGGCGGATTATGCTCCTAGATATCAACTACAGTGTAGACAACTGAAGCTAGTGCCACTTACATTCCCCTTGAAAGTTCTCCCAGAAAAAGAGACCTCATAGAATCTAGGAAAAACTTTGTGGAAGATTATATGAAGTAAATACAAGTCATAACATCAGGGAGGCTGGGAGCAAGCCATGCTGACATGAAAATATTACATTATGGATTAGATACAAACAGAACCACAGGGACAGATACCTCAATATCCCATATGTAGTCCATACTTCTTGGGACTTTGAGCCACTTCTTCATAGATATCAGGGAACTACTTGATAATATCTGTAGTATTTACTGTTATTGTTCAGGAACTATTGTGATTTTATAGAGGCAAAACTGGTAGGTCACATAAAACACAGTAGGAACCATCACTTCTGCATCCTTTAAAAGTGACACTAATTTCTGCCATTCCTCTTGCCATAGAATTTACCATCTTGGCCAGGGCAAAAGGATTTCAAAGTGTTACACTGAAACTTTCTCACTGTGATTTCTTCTTCCTGCTCTGCTGAAGAAGCCAAGTGGCAGTCATATCAATTATCAAGTATGTTCATTTCAATTAGACCTTCAAGGACTAGGGAAATAAATATGTCTGTGGAAATAGTGGATCCCCTGCAGGTCAGATCAGGGCTAGAATCTTGTCCATTACTTGGTCATAATTTACTCTTATTTGAAGAAGGTTGTAATGAGATTTTAGATCTCTGAGTAACAATGTCAACTCACAGTCTAAGTTTAGGCAGTCCTTAAAATGTTTGGGTATTAACCTTTCTACAGAGTCAGGTTACACAAAAGTATGGTCATAGGTACTACTGTGGTGGTAGATATATGACCTGGAGTAATATTTCCAAGTGTAGAAGTTTGTCTCTGTATGTGATTTCAATTTTATCCCCATAACATTTAATAGTAGATATTATAATTCATTTTACTAGTTAGAAACTTGATCTTCCAGGAGGCTAAGCAGAATTCCATGTTTTCTTGATTAATGAATTGCAAAGCCAAGACTCGATCTAGATTTCCTGATACTGTAGTACATGCTCCTGTGTTTTACATTTTCTCTTTGCTTGAGTCAATTATCTTGATTATTTGATCAATCTAAGTTTTCTTTTTCTATGGAAAATACAGAATGTTTCATTGATCTTAAAGGACCATTTTAGCTCAGACATAAATTTCTTTTTTCATACTCTTGGTAGATGCAGAAGTGGATAATTTTACTTACCTGCAAGATCAATCTTAATTGATGAGAACTAATCAACACTTTATCAGACTGAGCTAATTTGCCACATGGTGATTCTTTCCCAAGACTGCTTCTAAACCTTTTCTCATAGAAAAAAGTGAAAGATTTAGATAACTCCTATAAATGTTCCCTTTAGACAGTATCTAATTTCATTAACTAAAAGAAATCATAACTCTTCAATTACATATTATTAATGCAATCAATATTCTAACAGTGATTTGAAAAAATTTATATTTTGATCCCCAAAATTATATCTGAGAAGCACAGATCAAGAAACATGTGATAGGGACTTCCGGGAAGATGGCGACCAGGTAGGCAGCAGAGAGAGAACCTCCCAGAGGATTACCACCCAAACAATGAAATATAGCAATATGAAGACAGAAATGAGGACTTCCGGGAAGAAGATGACCAGCCGAGAGAGCGAGTGCGGAGGGAAGAACAGCTTCAGCTCCTGAACCCGACAGAGAACGTGCTACTGGGACAAACTGCGCCAAACTGGACAGAGCTCCGGGATCCCGCTCAGAACCCCACCCCTGCAGCCAACGCTGCGCGAACTGGAGCAACAGCGACCGGCCGGAGGGATTTCTGAGTCGGGGAAAAGCTCCATCCAGGGAAAAACACCTGAACGGCACTCCTGTCTGCACGATCACAGGGTGAGTTAAGTGCGTGCTCTAACCAGTTTTTCCTGAATCGGGAAGAAGCTCAGCCCAGCAGAGACATCAAAGCAGCTTTAAGGACTGCGGGATCTCCCGGGTGGGAAGACCTAATTAGGCGCCCCATCGGGTTTTGTGAGGGAGGAAGGAACTCCACCCAGGGAGGAACACCTGAGTGGCCTATCTGCAAGAATCCTGGGGTGGCGAGCTGTTTATTTGCCCCGGCCAGGTCTTGGGGTAGGGAGTAGAAGTGGAAATTTCAGCAGACAGCTTAAGAGACATTCTCCCAAAGAGAAGGAATCAATGGAGCAGCCTCTGCAGCAGACCTTTGCCTGCTGAACTACCTGTGGAATTTATAGCTCCACATTTTGAATCTGATACCCAAAAATGGGAAAACAGAGGAACAAAATGCAGTCTCAAAACTCAACCCCACCCAGAACAAGTTTTGAATGTGAAGATACAGGGGAACCAGGAAGCCTCATAACTTCAAGTTATGAAACGATTGCATCCGAAATA
>PVLD010009842.1:50352-74489 GCA_004027595.1 Dinomys branickii | reverse complement strand
AAAAAGAAGGTGCCCACCTGTTGCTTAACTAAGCTTGGGTAGTCATGTGCTTTGTGCAAGATCCTTGTGTGAGCCCAGAATACGCCCCACCCTCAAGATGCTAAGTACCACGGAGAAGGTTAGGGATGACCTGTGTGTGTGAGTAACAAAGACTGGATTCCTGTTCCAGGTACGTGACATGTTTGCAATGGCCAGGAAAAATGCTCCTTGTATCTTATTCATCGATGAGATCGATGCGATTGGCCAGAAGCGAGGCCATGGGCACCTTGGGGGTCAGAGTGAGCAGGAGAACACCCTGAACCAGATGCTTGTAGAGATGGATGGTGAGTGGAATGGCATGGGTCTGAGTGGTCAGCACTGCCTATGGTGTCTCACTGGGAAGTCACGTGACCTTCTTTGCCTTTTGTTCCTATGAAGATTCCCCTTAGAAGAGAATTTGCTCTGCCCTTAAGAGAGACTGCTCTCAGGCAGACATGGTGGAGAAAGCAGTGTCTGTTCACACAGTATGCCTGTTCATTGCACAGCAGCAGGACAAGGCAGCCACGTGCCCTTGCCTTACAGCAGGAGATTAGCAGGGGTGAGGGATACATGCTTCTCTGGGAGGTAAACTAGAACATAGGTATTAGTCTTTTTTTTTTTTTTTAATCAGGAATTGAACTCAGGACCTTGTACTTGCCAGGCAGGCTCTGTGCTGCTGAGCTATACCCCCAGCAGCAAGTATTGGGTCTCCTGATGGAGGCACAGGATGGAGTGTCAGAGGCATGTTCCTGCTCTGAGCCTTTGTCCTGCTGACCACAGAGCAATTCCCACGAGGGTGTGCCTTCTTGGGATGTGTCTAGATATACCAGTTTTTAAACTTGTAAAAACTTTCACTGGATCTTTGGCAGATTTTATCTTCACTTTGCTGTTAGAGTCATGTTGGTGTCTCTAAGGCCTCCCTTGATTTGGAAGCCTGCTGTGAGGAGCTGTAACTCAGATCTGTTTTCATCACAGAGAAGAAACAGCAGAACCAGCCAAGGGTAGAAAATTGAGGCTGGGAGACTGGGGCAGTTTCCAGAGTCCCCGTAGTAGCACTTGGGTAGTTTTGACCTATGAAGCCCTTGAGGGACTCAATTCCTTGGGGTTTCCACAGGGGCAGGTCATGTAGCAAGGTTCCAGATGCCCAGGAGGGCAGTGTGTGTAAACCACATTTGTACACGCACAATATGCTATTCCTGTGAGGGCATGGTGGGGATACTGGATGCCAGCCATGCTGAGGACAGTGGTCAGGCCTATTGTGTTGACACGTCTGTGAAGTCTAATTGTCATTATATCTAACTGTAAATATAAGTTTTCACTGAATCCTCTGGAGGAAACAGTCAAGAGGATAATGGAGAGGAAGGTACAGACACCCAGGCTGATCCTCATGCCCTCATCTTCTGATGGTGTCCCCATCCTTCATGTGGTCCTGTCTGCCCTCATCCCACCTGCCCCCTAGGCCCTGCAAGCCCCCTGGGACCTGGGTAGAGACTTTGCTGTCTGCTGAGGTAGCAGCGTGGCCATGTGGTGTCAGGCTGTCAGGAGCCAGGCATAAATAAGGATATGGAGAGCCCATGCTCAGAGACTTCAGCCCTGCTTCCAGGTTGTAGGGCTCACTGTTAGCTGAGAGCTGTCTGGTTTCCTGCCAGCAGAAACTCTGGTGGAGTGGGGGAACAGTGAATACTGAGGAAGTGGAGCCTTTGTGAATGGTCCCTCTTAGGAAGAGTCAGCAGGGGTTCAGCCCCAGCCTGAGCCAGCCTTTCAGTAGGGTGTGGAGTGAGCAGAGGGAAGCAAAGCCAGCGTGGGCTGAGCTGGAGAGCACTGGGCTGTGGTGCCCGTGTCTCCCTTGAGTTCACCTGCTTCTCTTGTGTCCAGGGTTCAACTCTACCACCAATGTAGTGGTGCTGGCAGGCACCAACCGCCCCGACATCCTTGACCCAGCCCTGATGCGCCCTGGCCGCTTTGACCGCCAGATATATATTGGTGAGTGTGTGTTAACTGCATGCTTGGGTTTGAGGCTGAAGTCCAGCTAGTTCATTCACTATATGTTTGGAGGAAGTTTTAAAATAATTAATGTAACTTTTGAAAACATGGGCTTAAGTACCCCTTGTTGCTGGGTCCTGTCTTCTGGCAGTCCACTTGTGAGAATCAGAGATATGTGGACAGGCCCATCACTGCAATGTGTGCTGAGGCAGCAGCGTGGCAGGTTGGTGTCCTCCAGCTTCTACTTTCCCACAGTGTCATAATGACTTGGTAGTGTAGAGGATAAGAACTTTGTCTTTCCCCTTCACCCTGATAGTTAGCCATCACTGTCTTCCCCAGGAAAACAGAGTTGTCCTGTGTGGCCACGCTTTGCTGCCATGCACGGTGCTTGTTTTGTCTGTTCTCAGGCCCCTGGGTCGGGGTGAAGGTTGTGTGCCAGTGCACATGCATGTGTCCTTTGGCCTGTTTCCTCCATTGCACCCTGGTTCCTCTAGACTGCCCTTGAGGTTTTGGGAAGTGGCTGTGAGGGCCCAGTTCTAAAGGCCCAGGGCACTCAGAAGATGGATCTGTGTCTCTTCTCTCTCTCTGTCTCTTGCTTTCTCTCTGTCACTCCCTTGCTCACTCTCGCGCTCTTTCTCTTGCTCTCTCTTGGTCTCTTGCCCTCTCTCAGGTCCCCCTGACATCAAAGGCAGATCATCCATCTTCAAGGTCCATCTGCGCCCGCTCAAGTTGTCTGAAAGCCTCAGTAAGGATGCCCTGGCACGGAAGCTGGCAGCTCTCACTCCAGGCTTCACTGGTGAGTGTTGGGTTGTGCCATTCAGCATGTCAAGAACTGGGATTTTCAGTTACTGGTGATTGGCAGGTGGCTGTTGTGCCTGCTCAGTTGGTCCTGGGCAGTGCTTATCCAGTCCTTGTAACTTTGAACCTGTTGGGACCTTTCAGTGGCTTCAGTGATCTTAGCCCCAAAGCCTATTGTATCATTTTAACAAATGTTTTAGTTCTGATTCAGCTTAGTAAGTCTTTATTGCATAGGACCAAAATCATGTCCAAGGAAGATGACTGAGATGAGTTGTTACACTTTGGTCTTGGATTTGTGCTCTAAACTGGGCAGTTCCTTTACTTTTCTTTCTTCCTTTTGTTTTGTTTGTGTTTTTTGGTATTGGGAATTGAACTTGGGACCGCACACTTACCAGGCAGGCACTTGTGCCACTGAGCCATATCCCCAGCCCTCTCCTTTTTTTTTAAAACCCAATTTCCTGTGCTCAAATACTTGTTTCCCTACCAGAATGAGTAAGGACCTTCCAAGGTCCTCACAGGCTTCCTGCCCTGTTTACCCCATTTTAGCCTCCCTTGCAAGGCTGCAAGGAAGCCTCAACCCACAGTCATTTGCTTCTGCCACTCTGGAGCATGTGCCAGAGCCTCTTTCCCAGCCACCCGCAGCCTCCTGTGCAGCACTGGTTATGCTGTTCACACTTGAGTGCACATCTGCTGTGGTACATGGTGAGTGAGGAGTTCTCACCAGACCAGCAGGTGAAGGTTGTCATTCTTATGCCTGGAATGTGTTTCATGCCTCTTGTTTTCTGCCCTTGCAGCTTCAGGTATCCATTTGTGTGTCAAAAAGCTGGAATAAATTACCAGACTTCAGTTCCCCAGCCCCTCAGTGGGGATTTCTAGTGGGCACACGTAGCTGGAGTGACTGGACTGCCTCTTAGCCAGAACAGCTTGGCATTTCCCCCCCAGGGGGAGGAGCCAGCACTGTGCCTGGGGATGCTGCTTCATCAAATACCTTTCTCCCCCAGGCTCATTATGTGGGCTTTGCTGCGCCTAAGGGGTGGTAGGCAGCCTCTGTGGACATCATGATACAGAGAACAGAGAACAGTGTCTGTGCCCTTTGACACTCAGGGTACACATGGAATTTACACAGTAAAAGAACTGTGGCACAGTTCCAAAAGCCACAGAAATCACCACCAGTTGAGCTCCAGTGGTTCTTCTGTGGTGGAGACCTTCCTCCCTCCTCTCTTCATGTGCCCCTTGGGAGGAGACTGGCTATTTTAATCTTAGGTGTTCTGTTGGAAACCTGGCAGTTTAAAATTTTGTTTGTTGCTCTCTAGTCATTTTTTGCCTTGCAGTGTATCTGTCAAAATACAGGTATTGAAAAATATGAGCCAGGCATGGTGGTGCATGCCTGTAATCCCAGCACTTGGAAGCTAGGGCAGGAGGATTGTTGCAAGTTCGAGATCAGCCTGGGCTACAAATTGAGCTCAAGCCCAGCCTGAACTGAATAGCAGGACTCTGTCTCAAAAAGACAGAAAAAAAAAAAAAGAAAGAAAGAAAGAAAGAAAGAAAAGAAAAATGTGGCTAGCTATTTAGCAGAAAAATACAAAGCCTACAGAGAACAGTAAGTAGGGTCTTTTCATAGTGAAAGCAGAAAAATAAAACATCAACTATCCCAAGGAAGCACAGAATTGGATGTATAAAGCAATTCTTAAAATTATGTCTTAAGGTTTATAAGAAACCATAGACCAAGGACTAAATGAAACTAGGAAAACTGTCTCAACAAATAGAGAATAAGTAGCAAAGAAGTGGAAATGATAAGAAAGAGCCAAGTAGAAGATCTGGAGCTGAAAAGTACTAGAAGTGAAATGAAAAACTCACTAGAGGGGTTCAACAGCAGATCTGAGCAGACAAAAGAGAACAAGAAAACTTGGAGCTTCAGAGGAAGTTATCTAGTCTATAAAGCAGAGAAAAAAGAATGAAAAATAGAAATGCAGCCAGGCACAGTGGCACACTTCTGTAATTCCAGCACTTGAGAGGCTAAGGTAGGAGCATCGCCACGAATTCAAGGCTAGCCTGGGTGACATAGTTAGTTAAAGGAAAGACTTAACTACATAGTAGTAAGACCCTGTGTCAAACAACACATGCATTTTGGGGTTTCCAGAACAAGGCAGAACCTAAGGGCAGAAAGAATATTTGAAGGAATAATGGTTCAAAATTTCCCAAACTGGACAAAAGATGTGGACCCACACACCTGAGAACCTCAACAAACTCAGAAGTAACAAGCTTGGAAATGTGAGACACGTAATAATCCAACCGCAAAAACCCAGGATGGCAATGACAGAGGACATATGGACCAGGGTCCTCTGTGAGATTAGCAGCCAGATTCTCTGAATACATTTGAGGCTGAAGGGATTGGTGATATGCTTGAATGCTGAGACAGAAACTCCGCTGATCTGGGCATGGTGGTGCGTGCCTGTAATCCCAGTACACAGCAGGCTGAGGCAGGAGGATCGCCATAAGATCAAGGCCAACCTGGGCTACACAGTGAGTTTAAGGATTATTTGAACTGCATAGCAAGACCTTGTCTTGAAAAATACCAGAGGTGGGGGTGGAAAGAAACTCAGCTGGACATTTCATATTTGGCAAGATGGGAGTGAAGGGTTTACAAAAACATAGACTATTTTATATTTAGAGACAGGATCTCATGGTGTAGATCAGGCTGGCCTTGAACTCCCTATGGAGCCCAGGCTGACCTTGAACTGATCCTTCTGTCTCATCCTTCTCAGAACTGAGATTACAGGCATGAGCCTGGTTCAGACTTGCAAAAAACTTGTTTATTACTAGTAGAATAAACTAGTAATAAACTTCTTCCTTTGCAAGAAGCACTGTAGCAAGCCTTTTGGGCTGAAGTGGAAGAGCATGAGACAATAATTTTTTTTTTTTTTTGTCATTTTGAGACAGGGTCTTGCTTTGCAGTTCAGACTGGTTTTGAGCTTGCTTTGTAGCCCAGGCTGGTCTCAAACTCAAAACATCCTCCTGCCTCAGCCTCCCAAGTGCTAGGATTACAGGTGTGTGCCACCACATCTGGCTATGAGACAATAACTTGAAGCATATGAAATAATATCAGTGACTTCCTGCATTATGTATGGTACATGAAGTTTGGTGTCCATCATGGTAATGGTAGCCAAGAGCCTCCCCACCCAAAGTCATCAGTGTCACCCTAAAAATAACCCTGAGTGGCACTTTAAGAAGAGCTCCCTTGATGTGGTGCTGGCATTGGGAAACAGCCAGGGCCAGCTAATTCTTGAATCTCTCATCACACAGGTGAGTGCCTGGGTGAAGCGTACCCAGGGAAGAAGCTTTTGCCCAGTGATCTTGATGTAAGCTTTGTTGTATAGAAAAATTAGACTGTTCTGGCATAAAAGAAGAAAGAATTTAACAATTTAGAAGAGGCTCTAAGAAGACAACCTTCTTTGGTGGCAGTTCTGTCTCTGTGATTGATTACCTCGTCTTGCGCTGGTTTTAGTGGCTGGAATTACTGGAGCTAAATGACTGTGCAGCCCAGACTTTTAAAATTTAAATTCTGGAAGGCAGTCATGAGGGAAGATTCCTCAGTCAGAACCTCCTCACTGATGTGAAGACCTGTCAGAATTTCATAAAATGTGTAGGCTATCTCTCAGGAGGCTGAGGCAGGAAGATTGCTGCAAGTTCAAGGCCAATCTGGGCTCCATAGAGAGTTCTAGACCAGGCAGGACTACAACTACATAGTGAGACCCTATCTCAAAACAAAACAAAACATTTTACTTAGAGACAGCCTTTAGGCCTATGACTAGGAGGCAGCCTCAGCAGTGAAGCTCTGTTATTTCCCTTCACTTATGTAAAAAATAACGTGCTTTTGTAAAAAACAAAAACAAAAAATAATAATACTAGCAAAGGGAACCACTTAGGTAAATAATAAATGCCAGTATTATATTTTTGGTTTGTAACTTTTTTCTTTAATATTTAAAAACCAAGTACAGCCAAGTGTGGGGGCGTATGCCTATAATCCCAACACTTAGGAGGCTGAGGCAGGAAGTGTGCCACAAATTCAAGGCTGGCCAGGACTACAAAGTGAGTGTGAGGGTTGAGACCCAGTCTGAAAACAACATAACAAACAAATTTTTTAAAAAACCAAGTATATAAAAGTAAAGAATAAGCAGTCTTTTCAACACATTTCTGGGACAATTGACATTTCAATGCAAAGGAATGAAATTGGACCTTCACATCATATATAGTGGACTTCTGAAATTTGTGGGGGTTGTGTTGCTATAGCTACCTGCAAATTGTGAAAAATCACAAATTTCATATATGGTCAGAAAAATGCCAGTAAATGCCTGTTTTTATAGTTTAAACCCTAAACATACTATGTGTCCCACAGTTATGTAATTTAATACAACACTGTAATACAACACTGGTGCAGCCAGAAATATAGCTCAGTATCATAGCGCCTGCCTAGCAAGTGCAAGGTCCTGAGTTCGAGTTCTGATAAACAGCCCCCCCAAAAGAAGGTGCAGAGCTTTTTGGAGACATGTTCAGAAGCTCAGGGCTTTAAGAAGAATAAAACCAAGAACAAAGCCTTCGAGATAGCCACATGTGGTACGGCGACTGGTTATGATGTGGGAATGTTGGTGCATCTGCCGAAGATGGGTTGCATGGTAGCAGCCAATCAGCAACAAGGAGAACTGATTGCTGTCAGATTGGCTGCTTGCAAACCTGCTGCCAAAAAAATATTGTAGAGGTTATTTGTGGTTTCTGCAAAATTGCAGGGGCTCCCATGAACAGTTAAGGAAAAATATGTGAATGACTGAGGCTGCAAACTCAGAACCATGACTTCACAGGGGTATAATGTACAAAAATTAACTCAAAATAGATAAAAGACTTATATTTAAGAGCTAAAATTGTGAAACTTACTATAGGATAAATCTTCATTACTTTTGAATTGGCAGTGACTTCTTAAATCATAAAGCATAAGTCAAAAATGCAAAAATATATTGGACTTAAAACTTTTTCATATCAAAATACCAAGTGACAGAACAACCCATAGGATGTGACCACAGTAGAAATCAGTTTGTTAGTCTTTCCAAAAGTAAAACATAGGGTTACTCACTACATAGGTTAATTCACTCTTAGCAGTTCCACTCCTAGGTATATACCTGGGAGAATTAAAAAATTTGTTCACTGGGACTTGTATATGCATTGCATAGCATTGTCATTCTAATAGCACAAAAGCAGAACCACTGTAGGTGTCCAGCAGTGGGCGAGTGAATCAGCAGTACGTGGTATGTGAAAGAATACTTCTCAGCTGTGAATAGGGATGAAGTACTGCAACTGCTACAGCAGGAATGAGCCTAGAAAATACTGCACTCTGTGACAGACGCCAGATGAAAGAGCTACATCTTACGTTTCCATTTGTACAAAACATCCAGAAACCAAGTCCATGGAGGTAGAAATAGATTAGCTGGGCTCGGGAATGGGAATTAAGGTGAAAACATGTACAGGGCATCTCAGAAATGGTGGAAGACAGTGTCCTGCAACTAGTTGTATGACTTGATAGTTTACTGAAAAGTCACTATGCATAGTTTTATGGTAGATGAATTATTCATCAATATAACCACAAAATTTGGCTAAAAATGTTGACTGATAGCCAGGCCCAGTGGTGCATACCCATAATCCAAAGTGACTGATAAAGTAGTTTAGATTGACTTTGAGTACTGTGTTGAAGTTAACCTTGGCCTGTGTGAGGTTGACCTTTGCAGCCAGGAGCACTGACTTTTGGCTGGCTGTCTTTTTTGGGGCCAGGTGCTGATATTTCTAACGTGTGCAATGAAGCTGCACTGATTGCAGCTCGCCACCTGAGTCCGTCTGTTCAAGAGAAGCACTTCGAGCAAGCCATCGAGAGGGTCATCGGAGGTGAGCCAGGGAGTAGGGATGTACCAGGCCTGCCCTTCTCAGCTCTAGCCTCACTCTGCATGTGGAAATGTGAGCAGCTTTCCAAACCCAGATTCATGACTAGAGACCTCCAGTTGCTCCTGTGCTTCTGAGGAAGGCCTGGGTGGCAGCAGAGTGCCTCCTTGGAAGGTTGGGCTTGGGAGGGTGCCTGGAGCTGTGGTGTTTCCTGGAAGCTGCCTGGGAGTGTGCAGAGACCGCCCCCACTCCTGCTGCTTGGGATTGAACCCAGGGCACTGTACCAATGAGCTACAGGCCTAGCCCCTTTAATTTATTTTTTATTTTAAGGCAGGTTTCACTAAGTTACTCAGGCTGAGTTTGAATTTGCAATCCCCCTGCCTCAGCCTCCCTGAGTGCTAGGATTAAAGATGTATCCCTCCACACCTGGTAAATACATTTTCTTCAGCTGACGGGATAGCTGTATTGGTTTCCTGTCTTTAGCCAGTGTACTGAGGAGGGGGCCAGTCAAACACCCTCCTATAGCTCAAGCAGCGCAGCAAAAGTTAGGGGCTGCTGGGCTGATCCATCCTCGCTGTGGTCTTCCTGAAGGTAGTCAGCAGTATCCACTCCCCGCATAGAACTGAAGGCAACCAGTGGAAGAGCACCCTTGAGGACCGTCTGTATGCAGTATCCCATAGCTGAGCTTTGTGATGTGTACCTGTAGCCACTGTGAGTTTGAGGCCAGTCAGAACTACATAGTAGTAGTCTCAACAAACAAACAAAAACAAACCAGCCATGAAGTATAATGTACGTACAAAGAGGCTTTGTGCAGTAGTACATCTCAGGACCATTCTGGGGGCTCTGCTGAGCTGACTGTCCCTGAGGCAGTGGGCTGGAGCAGTGTGACATGTGCCATTGTCTCCTTGTCCTTGTCTCATGCCTATTGTCCGTTGGGCTGTTAGGATGGTGGAAATTGTCCCTTGTCCATCCATGCGTCTGTCTTTTTGTTCCATTGCAGGTGACTTGTGACTGCCCCCTAAGTGGTGTGGTGTGAGCAGCAAGGACAGCTGGGATGGGGAGTGGAGTATGATGCAGACAGGATCGTCTGTGGAGGGCTGGGTGGCGGGCAGTCCTCCTGGCCCTCACTCACAGAAATGTGATTTGTAGGCCTTGAGAAGAAGACCCAGGTCTTGCAGCCCAGTGAAAAGATGACTGTGGCCTACCATGAGGCTGGGCACGCAGTGGTGGGCTGGTTCCTGGAACACGCAGACCCCCTGCTGAAGGTCAGTCACTATGACTGTGTCTGCTGAGGCAGAGTGGTCTTGAGACATGATCGGTATCTGCCCACATGGCACAGCGCTCACGGACATTGCCTTTACTTTCTGAAGAGTATGCTGGGTCAGAATTTGCCTAAGATTAATTACTTGGGTCTGGGAGGCAGAGGAGGTTTATTGGCTCTAGGAGCCTCAGCTATGGACTCTGTAGAGAAACTCTGATCTTAAGCTTGCTTGGCTCCTAAGCTTGGGATTTGTCAGTGTGTCCAGAATCTTCATGGCTGCAGGACCAACCTAGGTGGTCTCATAATAACAGCCCCCGGAGGTACTCTCCAGGGAAGCCCCAGTGGATGGTGTGAGCTTGGGTCAGGCCTCTTTTCCCTATCCACGTGGGTCCAGGCAGCGCCTGTGAGAACTGTGTGGGGACAGACTGGGGCCCCATCCTGTCTTGCAGGTGTCCATCATCCCCCGGGGCAAGGGGCTTGGCTACGCCCAGCATCTGCCCCGGGAACAGCACCTCTACACGAGAGAGCAGCTCTTCGACCGCATGTGCATGATGCTCGGAGGCCGGGTGGCTGAGCAGCTGTTCTTTGGGCGGATCACCACGGGGGCGCAGGATGACCTAAGGAAAGTCACACAGAATGCCTACGCTCAGGTACGAAGTGGGTGTCCTAGCATAGCCCCACAGCCTGTGGGCATGGCTCATCCTGGGCTCCTGTGGTTTCCAGATTGTGCAGTTTGGGATGAGTGAGAGACTGGGCCAGGTGTCCTTTGACCTCCCACAACGAGGTGAGGCCCTGGTGGAGAAGCCCTACAGCAAAGCCACTGCCCAGCTCATCGATGAGGAGGTTCGGCACCTTATCAGCTCTGCCTATGATCGCACGCTAGAGCTGCTAACTCAGTGCCGGGAGCAGGTGGAAAAGGCAAGTGGGGCCAGCGGCCATGCTGGGGCAGCTGGGGGTAAGGGCTGCATTGTCTGGGAGGCTGACAGGTGGCATTGTTCCAGGTGGGCCGGCGGCTTCTTGAGAAGGAGGTACTAGAGAAGGCTGACATGGTTGAGCTGCTGGGCCCACGGCCCTTTGCGGAGAAGTCTACCTATGAGGAGTTTGTGGAGGGCACTGGCGGCTTGGAGGAGGACACATCCCTTCCTGAGAGGCTAAAGGACTGGAACCAGGGAAAGGAATTGGGGGGCACTGAGCAGCACTTGCAGGGGAGCCCCACGTAGCCCTGCTGTGGTCAGACCCTCTGAGAGCAACTGAGAACCAGCAGAAAGCATATTAAACCAGTGACAACCACAAGAGGTGTATTGGGGGCACTGAGGACCCAGGAGGGGAGGTGGGGCTTGGTGGCAGCCACGCAGGAGGCTCCAGGGTTACAGGGAAGCGGCAGTCAGCCAAGAAAGGGCATATTTCTCCCCAAGACCCCTGGGTGTGGTGTCAACCAGGGCTCTATACCCTGAAGATCCTCATACTGGCCTTTTGCTTGAGGCAGGACTGTTCCCTGATGACCCTGGTTGTCTTAAAGTGACTCGAGAGGGCATGGATACCCTCAAGGGTTAGTGAGGGAGACCCAGGGAGAACATGAGCCTGTGAAGGGATCTGCATTAACAAGGAGAGGTGGAGTGTTAGTCAGTTGGGACTGCAGAGAAGAGGTTCAGTGCCCAGGAAGGAAACCCAGAGCTATTAAGGAGTACGGCTAAGGGAGGGTGGTGGAACTCGGGGTGCACCTGGGCCTGGGGCAGGCCTGCCTGCCTGAGTACCTGGTCTTTGAGTAGGTGAGCGTGTTCCCCGCCCCAGTGTTTGCCAGTGAGCCTCCTTTCTCCCAGACTGATGGTCTCCTTGCTTGGGCTAGCCCTCAGATCTCTGTAGGGTGTCTTGGTTCTGGCCTCATGTTCACTTTTCATTTCCATAGGTTGTGAGCTAAATGCCTTTTTAATGCCATGGGCTGAAAGGTTCTTTTCCTTGTCTGGGTATAGTGAATTCTGTGAATACCATGGGCTTTCTTGAAGGTCTCTAGGTGCATCCTGCCAGTTTGCGAGATGCAGAGTTGGGAGCCATCACTATCAATCCCTGGCACCTCTGTGTGCACATGACCTCAGAAATAGAGAACTCTTGTTCGTAACATGTACATTATTGAACATTTAAATCTCCAGGGCTCAGCCTCCACCAAACCCAGATTAGCAGAGGCACTTAGACTCTGTTCTGTGGTCCCTGTGTTGGAGGTAGGTTGCTCTGTTGGGATGTCATAGCACTGTGGCAGCACTTCCAGTCTGGTACTGTCAGCATCAAATGGCTGTGGCTTGGTGGCTTGAATAATGGCTGACCTTGTTGTTGGTTCCCACCAAAGCTGCTGGAGCACCAGGATATCTGTCCGAGGCTAGAATGCCGAGGGCCATGGTCACTCCCAACATTCTACACTGACCCCAAGACCTTTGAGCTGACCCTCCCTGCAGGCCTCTCTGTCTTCACCAGGTTGGACCCAGGTGTCCCAATACCCACTCTTCAACACTGCTTGTTGATGAGCCACACAGCTTGATGCCAGGGTTCACCTCACTGCTACCTCATGAGCCTTTTGGGGACAGGCATTGTGCTGTTGGTGCTCAAAGCATGGAGTCTGGGGTTGGTGAGGGCCATATGCCCTTTTCCTGGTTAGAACTGAGGGAGGCCAGCCTGTGCCCACCCCACCTCCCTGTCCCTGGGAGTTGGATTTGCAGTGTGCCGGGAACTATGGACACTTCCTGGGAAATGCACAGGACATCCTTGGAGTCTGACCACCTTAGACTTCTGCCCCCACCTCAGCTCCTGACTGATTGAAGTATGTGGGGCCTGGCTCCCCAGCAACATAGCTGTGGGGGAAGGGAGGGCTGTGGGACACCTGCATGGGGCAGGGAAATGATGCCAAAATGACACCCAAGTGAGCACAGCCTGGCACACAGCACAGCAGAGCCCTGGGGGCATTAGGCAGAGGAGGACCCAAGGGCCCAGGATACTCCACACTCCTATAGGCCTTGTGGGTGTCCTGGTATCACCTAGAGAGGAGGTGGCCATGTTGGGCATGGTGATGCCCACATTAGTTTTAGCATTCTGGGAGGCTGAGGCAGGAGGAGCACAGGTTGGAGGCTGGCCTGTCCAACATATTGCAACCCTGCCTCCATAATAATAAAAAGGCCTGGAGGTGTAGCTCAGTGCAAAGGCCTCGGGTTCAGTTCAGTTCCCAAACAAACAAAAAAAACACCACAGGCTTTGAGAGGGTTTGAGATGGTGGTGAAGCTTTAATCCCACTCTGAACACGCGCTATGGAAGCTACAGCAGGAAGACGAGGGGGAGGTGTGGGGCTCACGCTGCAGAGGTCAGGCAGTTCTGCATCTGTTGGGAACCAGGGACAGTACTCACTGGGAAGCCTGGTTTGTGAGAAGTGGCCCCAAGCACAGGAAAGCTCAGGAGGGGGACCCTGCCGCCCTGGTCTCCAGGAGCATCTGATGGGAGTGAAGTTGAGCCTGCTTCCTTCCTCAGAAGCATCAGCAGGGACAGGAGGGCAGGTCAGCTTGGGAATGGAAAGCAAGTTTGAACTTTCACTTCAAAACCAGCCTTGGATTCATGGTCAGTCCTGACACCTGTCTACTTGCAGTGAACATCCATCCTACCAGAGAGCAGAGGACCTGGCCCTCCTAGACATACCCAGAGCCAGGCCACCTCCTGTATGTGACTGACAGGCATGGGACATGGGGGACAGGTGTGAGGATGTGGTGGGAGAGGGTGAGCCCTGTCCCAGCAGTCCAGGCTCTGAGGCAGTTGGCCGTATTTGGTGTTCCAAGGTAGGGAGATGCACTAGGCCCTCACCCTGTGGCTGTCATGTGGAGACCCAGAGGGGAGACACAGGTCTTGGAGTGGGCTGGGGAGGGGGCTCTGGTACCAGCAGTGCCTCCCTGGGGCAGAGGGGTAGGCAAGATGGAGAGCGTGGTGGAGGTCTGTGCCCTGGCCCCATGCATGGTGGAGCACCCCATGGGTACACCAGGCCCACTGTGGCTTCCGAGCCTGGTGGCATAGGACCTGTGGGGGTTGGGGGCCATTGTGAGCACTGGTCCTATGGACAGAACGTTCTAGAAGGCCCAGGCTGTGCTTGCTTCATCCTGAGCATTAACATCATGGCCGTGTCATCCCTGTCCAGGCACGGGCAGCAGCTGGAGATAAGGTCACTGGGCTGTGCTTGTGCTGGGTGCCCAGAGGCCTGTGGCTGGCAGCTCCTCCTTGGCTGCTGTGAGGAGGTGATGGCTGGAGCCTCACGGGGAGGGTGGAGTGTGCTGCCAGGCCAGGACGTCAGCATTTGCCGTCATGAGGGTGGGTGGCCCAGCAGTTGGAGACAGCCTAGTCCTCCTTGGGCCCCTCCACGGCGAGAAATGTGTCCACAATCGCAGCTTGCCTCTCATGGTCTCCAAGGGGCTGCTTCTCACGGTTCTGCTCAGCCCTTGTCCTCGTCCAGGAGGGAGAGCGCAGGCAGCCCGCCCGGGGTAGTGGGTGCAGAGCTGGCAGGGACAGGACATGGACTCAGTGGGCCCTGGATGCCTGCAACACAAGGTCTGCCCTGCACACTGACATGCAAATATAGGGGGCGGGCCTTGACCCCAGAGGCCCTGCTCCGTGGGCCATGGTTTGCCAGCTCTGTCCGTGTGGCCCAGTGCCGGATGGGATCTTGCCAGCCTCACCTGTCCCACCATGACCCTTCATTTCCTCTGTGGGTGAGGCCGTGAGGGGCTGGGGTGGGTGGGTTGCATCCAAGCCCCAGCCTGGCCACAGGCCAGTCTAGCCCCATGCACATCTGTGGGCTCCCAGCAGTGTAGAGCTGGGAAGGGGGTGCATCCCAAAGCCAGGGTCCCCAGGGATGTGTGGGCTGCCCTGCCTCCTTCTAGGGAGCAGGTTGTCAGCAAGCCTGCTGCCAGGTCCTCTGTGGGGAAGGTTCTCCAGTGAGGCCCCAGCATGTGTTGGGTGGGCACTGACCTGGGCCATGCAGGTTCTGGCCTGGGTGGGTGGGGTCACCAGCTTATGGGGTGGGAATTGGCCCCTTTACTCACTGACCCCTTAGGCCTGCAGAGGGCAACTGAAGGATGCATTGATGTCTTTGGAGACAGACTGAAAGACACCACTGTAACTGCCCACAGGGCTTAGGAGAGACAGAAAACAACAGTGCCATCCATGGGGCCTGCTGGTGTGGGGGCCAGAGAAAGCAGGGAAGCTGGGCCACCCTGGCCACACCCCACGGCCAGATGCCATGCTGCTTTCAGAACCAGAAGTAAAATCAAGTCAAGCCCATTTTGGTAAATGTACCTCACCTCACTTTTGTGCTTGGTGCAAGTCATAGTTAAAATTTGTATTTAACACATTCTACTTTCAAGAAAATTTCTTTGGCCTCTTGCTCATTTGAAAAGTAAAGTTAAGTAGAGGTAGTTGTGAAGGACAGAAATCCCTTAATGCTGGGCAAATAGGATCATGAAATGGTGTGTGTTTATTAAGATGAGCCTGAATGAGATGAAGTTGTTTCCTTTTTGTTTTTTTGGTTTTCTCTGAGCCCAGATTGGCCTCAAACTTGCAGCGATTCTCCAGCCTCAGCTCCCTGAGTGCTGAGATTACAGATGTGCACCACCACGCCTGGCAATGAAGTTGCTTTCGAAAGTAGGGTTTTGGGGAGCCTGGCCCCCCCACCCAATGCTTCCCCGCTGCATCACCACACTTACCTGCTGGGGAGTCACTGGTCAGGTTCTCATCATCAGAGTCGACAAAGACCTCAGCCAGCTCCTGGTCAGACATGTCGGTGAGCTCAGTGAGGTCCAGGAGGTCGAAGTGGACCTCCAAAGAGGAGACACTGCTCAGGGGCTCTGGGAAAGGGTGCAAGAAGCATAGTCACCCGATAGTCCAGCTGAAGCCTGGACATCTGCACTGCTCCCTACACCCTTCGGGGAGGCCTCACAGGCGGCGAGGGGCCAGTCTGACCCCAGGTATGTCCTGCACATTTGAGCCTGGGCATGTCCCGGCTCTTGGTCTTACTGTGGCTCAACCAAGTCCCAGCCCTATCCCTGTGCTGCGGTGCTGCCCAATATCCTGTGCTTTGGTTCCTGCAGGATCCAGGTCCTCATGAAGTGCTAGGCAGATCACAGTACTTACGCCTCCTCTCTGTGACCTGCAGGAGACCTGGTGCTGGGATCAGGATGCCTGCCTCCTCCTCAGCCACAGGCGACTGGCCACTGTCCCCTGTCCCATGGGCTGGGACCCCCAGGGCAGCCTGTGGTACCTCGACCTCCTTAACGATCCCTGCAACCAAGACATAGCAACACCTCAAGATGTATGGAGACCCCACCGGCCCTAGGGTCTAGATCTACGGAGCATAAGAGGACCACACGACGAGGAGGGTCCTGTCTTCCTCCCTGGGCACAAGCAGGGGAGACATGCAGCGCATGTGGTCCTGCAGGCTCTTCTGTTCTTTCTCTGGGGACCAACTTCTCCCATTCCAAACCCTTACTTTGTCTGAATTCAGAATGAGAGAGTTGCATGATGGGATGGGCAGCAGCCTCCTGCAGTCCTTGAATCTCTCTGCCATTGGTCTCACTGTACCATGGGGTGAATGTTATTTCAGGTGGTTTCTGTGCAGATTTTTTTTGGGGGGTCAAAATGCAATTGCTTTGTTTTTGGGTGGTGGTGGTGGTTTATTTTTTGAGACAGGATCTCACTATGCAGTCCAGCCTGTCCTCAAACTCACAGCAATCTTCCTGCCACAGCCTTCTGATTGTTGGGATTACAGGTGTGCACCACCATGCCCAGCCTAATAAAGTCATTTTTGAAAATACTTTTTCTCTGTCTAGCAGGAGCAGAGGCCCTTCCAGGCCCTGCTTGGGTGAAAGCCTTGCTGTGCCTCCTGGGTATTTGAGCAAACATCTCGGAGTTACTCAGGACTCTGCCTCCCCCCTTGCAAATTCTGGGTCTCCTTCAGGTGTTCCAGAGCCCACCTTAGCACCCACCTGTCCTCTCCACCTACATAGGCCCTGCACAGCCTCCATATACCCTCACACACAGCCAGGGGAGGGTGAAACAATGTGCAAGGGCGGCCTGAGCTCCCAAGGCGCCACCTCCTGCCCCCTCCCAGGTCCCAGCTTTCCTTGTTGCACCCAGTCCCTACGTGGAGGATCCCCTGCCCTGCCCCTAACCCACCCACATGGTGGCCAGCAGCAGACCCTCTGGGGTGCACGAGGGCCCAGCTACTTCAGGCACCCCTGGCTGGTCAATGTGAGCCAGTGGAAAGAGCAACTGCCACTTGGGGAAAGCCAAGGGGCCCAGCCTAGCTCCTGTCCTTTCTGCTGATGTGGGATGGCGTGAGTGCCACCAGGTAAGACACAGGTCTGGAGTGACCCTGTTCATCCCCCATCCTCCCCAACGGAACATGCACAGAGGCAGTGCCCTGGCCTTCTGAGGGCTCCCACCCACCTTGGAGCATCCCCTGTGGGAGCGAGATTAGGAGGTGGGTGAAGGCAGGGCCTACATATCCCCTGCCCAATTAGCCTGGGTCTTGGATGCTGTCACTGCAGCCTGCCTCAGGCCTGGGTGCACAGGTGATCTGGTCTCTGCTTCTCCCCTGGCAGCAGCAGTGTGATCAGTGTCTTTGAAAGGTATAGTTCCAATTGCCAGTGTCTCCCCAGTCCCCAAGCCTAGTAAGGCCACCCTCCAGGGGTATGTGATGGTCCCAGGTGTGTGACTTGAACCCTGCTCTGAGCTGGGAGCTGGGACCTTTTTCCATAGTCTGCAGAGGAGAAAGGCCTCTGTACAGAGGGGACATGGCCCAGGAGTGTCCAGGTGCCCCTTCCTGTGGGCCCAAGTGTTTGATTCACATCCTGCAGGCCTGTGCCAGGGTCACAAGTCTGAAAGGCTTCCCACAGCTTAGAGCTGGCTGTGTAAGTTGGCCAGGCTGGGAGGCTCACAAAGGTGCCGCCATCCGTCTACCCTGAGGGAGGGACAGGTGGGTAGACTGAGGCTTGGGGGGGTAGTGACTTCTTTGCCCCAGAGTGGAGGCCCCTGGCTGGCCTTCAGCTCCACACTGCCCTGCACTTCCTCCTACCAGAGGCCTCCTGAAACCAAGGACCCCTGGGCAAAGGCAATTCTGCGGGGTGTCCTGTGTGGAAGTGCCCCATCCTGGGAAGAGGGCTCTGGGTAAGGTGACAGAGGAGAGTGGCTCGGGCTTCTCTGTGCTGTGTGCCTGGCAGTGCAGTGTTCCATACTGTCTCCTGACATCACTCAGAACAGCTACAAGAGGAGTGCACAGGGGTGCGAGTTAGGGCTGCACCTGTGGAGTAGCAGTATGGGTCCAGCCTCTGAATGAAGGTGAGACAGAATTGGGCTCTCTTTACAGCTGCCTTTCCACTGGGTGGGGGCATCCATCTATTCAACCTCCTAAGTACGCATGCTGTTCTGGACACAAGATAACAAAATGGAGGATCCCTGCCCTCGAGAGGGGCAGGCAGCCTGGGGCAGCAGGTCTGCTGCCTGCTTTAGGGAAGGTCCAGAAGACCCTTGACAGGTGCCGAGAAGCCCAAGGTGGGCAGCAGCCATGCAGTCCCTGGGGCAGGCCTGGTGCCCACTGTGTGTGCAGAGGTACACAGAGGAGTGCAGCTCAAGTTTAGAGCACACCCTGGCCATGAGTCAAGGCCAGGAGGTGGGGTGGGGGTGGGCCCAGGTGGCAGACTCGATGGGGAGTGCAGACCATGTGGGCGTTCTCAGGACTTGGGTTTCTATTCTGAGCGAGGCGGGAGAACCTCTGAAGGCACAGCACCCCTGTGTCCCTTTCATGGTACAGCCAGGGAGGAGGAAGTCCAGGAGGGAAAGAAGTCTGCTGCTGCCAGCTGGGCCCGTTTCCTCTGCTGATATAGGACCCCCACACTGGACTTCAGCCAGAGACAAGCTCCATCTACTTTTTGTATTGGGGAGACTGGGAGCACAGGCACTCCTCATTAGGACGCTGGCATCACATGGAGCCTTAGTCTGCCTTGAGAGAAACTTCCAGCCCTCAGGCACAATGGCTTTAGATGACTCTTAAGAAGCACCTCTCCCTCTTTTAGCAATGGATGGGGTAATAGAGTGGGCGCAATGTGTACCCTGGAACTTTACTTTTTTATAAAATTTGCTGTGCTGGGGCTGGAACCCCGAGGCCTTGTATACATTAGGCAAGCACTCTGACCCTAATCCTAATTCCTAGCCCCTGAACTTCTGAAGTCACCCCATATCCACTTTTGATTTCTCTCATCTTCCTTTGTCTGTGAACTCATCTTTGTTCTGTAAACCCTGGTACTCTGGGCTGTGCCAAAACTACAAGGGAGGAAAATGCAGAAGATAAAATTTCTGCCATCAAGAACATAACTCTTGCTGGGCACACCTATAATCACAACACTCAGGAGACTGAGGCAGGAGGATCGTTGTGAGTTTGAGGCCAGCCTGGGCCACAAAGTGCGCTCAAGCCAGCCTGAACTGCATAGGGAGACCCTGTCTCAAAAAGACTAAAAAAAAAAAAAAAAAAAAAAAAACCACAAAAAACATGACTCTTGGTTAGAAGAATGATGGAAACAAGAGACTGAAATGAAAATGCCAGGAACAAATGAGGGATGAGCCCCAAGTAGGGACAAGGGTAGCCTCAGCACATAAAGTGGTGCAGCCCTGTGAGAAGTGCAGCTCCACTCCTAGGTTCAAAGAATACCATCAGTGGATAAATGGAGACCCAAGTGTGGGCTATTCACATGATGCAATAGTATGTGGCAATGTAAAGGAATGTGTGGATGGGCTTTGAAAATAGCACCATGAATGTAAGAAGCAAGGGTCCAGAAGAGGCAAATCCATGGGAAGTAGATCAGTGATTGCCAGGGGTGTGGAATGGGTACAGATTTTTTAGGAGATGATAAAAATATTTTAATAGTAGATAGTGGTGATGACTACAACTGTTTGAATATAATAAAAACACTGAATCATATGCTTTAAAAGGATGCTTTGCCAGGTGTCATCATGCACTCCTGTAATCCCAGCACTTGGGAGGTGGAGTAGGAGGATCGTTGTGAGTTCAAGACCAGCCTGGGCTACAAAGTGAGCTCAAAGCCAGTTTGAAATGCATAATGAGACCCTGTCTCAAAAAGACAAAAAAAAGATGATTTATGGTATATGAATTACATCTGTTACAAAACTAGCTGACCATGGTGGTACACCCCTGTAATCTCAGCATTCAGGAGGCAGAGGCAAGAGGATTACCATAAATTGGGGCCATCCTGAGCTATATAGGAGTTCCAGACCAGACTGAACTATATAAGCTAGACCTTATCTCAGGAAACAAACAAAAAATTTAAAAGTTTGGTAAATGAAAGGGTGAATGAATGATCTCAAGACTGTAAGTGGCTGTGCTGAGAATCACCCCATGTCCTTTTACACCCTCTCACCAAGCTCTTGTAGGAAGGAACAGAGTCTCCTGGACAGGACCCATTGTTCCCCTGGGCTAGAGGCACAGCGGCCTGACACCAAGCACAGGTGGGGTGTTGCTGCTTGTCTGAGCCACAACAATGGACTCGGAGCTCCTGGAGAGGCTGTTGAGAGCAGGGATGTGTGTGTCCAAAGCTCCGGGAAGGGCCAAGTGTGGCTATAGCACTGTGCCCGCTTCTGTCCCAGCACCACCCCTGTCAAGGGGGAGCCTTGAGCCCCTCCCTGCAGGGATGCCACCACATGACCTACAGGTGGAGCGGGAGTTTGGGGCTGAAGCTCTGCCCCTCCAATTCCCCAAGTGCCCAGTGCTGATACCTGGGTTCCTTTGATGGCCTATTTTCCAACACATTTGTGACTGGAAAACTTGGCCCAAATCTTCCCTGCTGGGTTCCTGGGGCTCTGCCACTCTGCTCATGTCACTAAACCAATGGATTAATGAGGTGAATTAATGATGTAAATCAAAATGGCTATAGGGGGAGAGATGGTTACAGAGGTAGGGGCTCCCTGTGCCCCATCTCCTCAGCACCCCGGCCCTGGATCCAAACCCTCTCTAGGGTGCTATGGAGGCAGGGCCAACATCTGATCTCTCAGTCTCCTTGCTCTCCCCTTGTTTCAAGAAACTAAGGACAGACTTCAAGCCCAGGCCATGTTTCATACCTCTGTGGACTGCACACTCTGATATTTTTTGTTTGTTTTGAGACAGGTCTTACTGTGTAGTGCAGGCTGGCCTTGAACTCACAGCAATCCTCCTGGCTCAGCTTCTCATGTGCTGAGATTACAGTTGTGTGCCACCACGCCCCGCTTGCACACTCTGATACTAAGAATTGCTGTTCGTTCATTTAGGTGAAAAGGTGCTGTTTAGGGGCCAAGGATTATAGCTCAGTGGCACAGTGCCTGCCAAGCCTGAGTTCGATTTCTGGTACCAAAATAAGATAAAATAAAATAAAATAAAAACAAAAGTGCTGTTATAATGATGCCTTGTAAAATTTTACCTTTTTAATTTCTTAAATGGATATGCATGAACCATGTCTCAATTTGCTTGAAGCACTACTGAAAGGTTGGTGGTGATCTGGATGTGCTGCCACAGCTCATGCCATGGCTTGGGGACTGGAAGGTGGGACATGGAGTTTTATCTTACTGGTCTCGCTAGTTGTGGATGTGCTTTGCATTCTCCGAAATAAAGTTTCAGAAGTAAGGGAGAAGTCAGGTATAGTCAGTTAGCAACCTGAGGGCTCATGAGAGTGCACAGTAGAGACCACAGCCCAGGGTACAGATGGGAGGAGCTCAAGGCCCCACGCACCCCAGTGGTGTGTCCCCAGTGGCATGCACCTGGTCAATCACACACACTGAATGTGTTAGGCATCTGAAGCCCCAGGCTAGAAAGTGGTATATTCTCAACCTCCACTGCTCCTGAGCTCTGGGTGCTTGCCTGTAGCCCTTCTTTTCCCCAGAGGTGGAGATGAGGTGGGGAAAAAAGACCCAACCTCTTCCCCCAAATGCCTCATCCTCCCACCTTCCTGTGTGCAGGGAGGCTGCTGTCCCCACACGTGGTTGTGGAAACAGGCTGGGGGGGGGGCGGCGTGTCAGCTTAGAGAGCTCTGAGTCCCCAGCCCCTGCTCTGCAGACTTCCTTGTGGTACCCTCCCCCAAGATGCTACTGAGGAGACCCAGAGTCCTAGGGTGTCCATAGCAAGAGCTCAGATCCCTTCCCATAAGTGACAGGGGCAGACCCACCCTAGGAGCCCTTCCCTGTGTCTGCTGCTTTGAGGCAGTGACGGGTCCCCACCAGACATCCTCAACCCCGACCAGAGGAGGCCATTGTGCTTGGCCGGGGTGGGGGTATAGGTGACTGGCTGGCCTGACCCCCTGAAGCCCACACTCCTAGGGCTGGGAACTCAGGACCCTCGGGAGATGTTGGGTCTGGCCAAGCAGGGGGAGGGGTTCCGATCTGCATCCAAGTCTAGGCCATGGATCCTGAAACCCTCTGGAAAGGGATTGAGAGAGAAGGGGTTTTGCTCAGTTTCTCCCCATTATCAGCCACCATCCAGGCTGAGGCCCAATCCCAAGGAGGGCGCCCGGCTATGGGCTCCCAATCCAAGGGTCCGCAAGGCCAGCGCTCAGCCCGGCGGACCCCACCTCTCGCTCCGCGCCCCCTGCCCGGGCCACGGCTGCACGAACAAAGCCGACTCGGGACCCACGACCCGGACCCAGACCGGCCAGGAACCCCGCACACCGCCTCGGCCCAGCCCGGGCTCGGTTGGGGGTCTCGGGGCGTCTGGGGCCCCACAGCGGCAGCAGCAGGCGGGGCTCCCGGGCCGAGCGGGCGAGGGGCGGGGACGGGCGTGCAGGGCGCAGCGGCAGCCGGGCCCCTACCCCAGCCCAGCGCGCGGCGAGGCGCACTCACCTCCTGGGCCCTCCGTAGGCTCCATGCGGCCGGCGGGCGCGGCGGGGGGCGCGGGCAGTGTCACCCGGCCCGGGCGCGCCAACAGCTGCTGCGGCGATTTGGCCCCGGCTCCGGGCGCAGCGCATCGGGGCGGCAGCCGGGGGGCCGCGGCGGCGGGGAGGAGCCCGCGGGGCGGGGCGCACAGCTGCTCCAGGGCCGCGATCCCCTCCCCATGTCGCCGGCCCGCTGGACAGGTGCGGCCCCGCCCTGCCCACGCGCGCCCCCTGCCGGCCCGGGCCCGCAGACCCTTCCCCAGGCCTGGCTCCCCGCGATGTGCGCCGTTTTCCGAGGCTCCCGGGGTGTAAGGGATGTAAGGGGCCACGGCAGCTCCAGCACCCTCAGGCTTGATGAGCACGGACTTGCACTGTGGGTCACGGTCACTCTGCGAATCTATACGGAGGGGGCCTCACAGGGCCTAGACGCTAAGCGGCGAGGCCGGGGGATTGGGTAGCGCACCTAGGACGGGAAGGCTCAGCGTCAGGCCTGCCTGGAGCCCCCGGAAGTGGTCAGGCTCTGGCGGGCTCAGTGTGCCAACCTATCCCCCTCCCTCACCACTGAGGACTGAACCACGGAACGCTGAGCCACATCCGCAGCAACTCTGCCTCACTTTTATTTTACAGTTTTGGGCAGGGTCGCACTAAGTTATCGGGGTTTGTCACCCTCCTGCCACAGTCTGGAGTAGCTGGGAGAGCTGGTGTGCACCGGTGCAACCAACCTGTGCCAAGTTCTTTTTGCACATACCTCATGACTTCTCTCTTTCCAGGAAGAAGGCATTCTGATTTTCCAGGCAAAGAAGCCGAAGACAGAGATGGCAACCTGCTTGGTAACCTGCTCAGAATGGCACAGCTCCGGCTTGAAGTCAGAAGGCCCAACTCAACTCCCGCTTTGCACTTTGAAAGAATCAAAACAAAACTGTTGGGGAGGAGGGGTTTGTAGTGTGGCAGTGGAAGAGGTGTTAGTGAGAGGAGAATGCACCACAGCTGTGGGGAAGGCTGGGAGGAGCACAGTCCAAACTGCTGCAGCAGCCAGCCAGGCTCCAAGCCCTGGCTTCCTGCCTAGCTCCAGGCACATCAGCAGCCTTTGGCCTTTGGGCCTAAAGGCAGACTAGTAGTTCTCTTTTTAATTTGGTTCATGAAACAAACCCCACTGTTATGGAAAGCCCTTGAAGTGCTTTCTCTAGGACAACCGGTGCTCCCTGCCCCCCCCCCCCCCCCCCCCCCCCCCC
>PVLD010009842.1:0-50252 GCA_004027595.1 Dinomys branickii | reverse complement strand
TCCTTCCAGAACCTTCCACGTCCATCAAGACCTCTCTGCTTGAGCGACGTCAAGGTGAATAACATGTGGTAAATGTAATGTTGTGCAGCTCCCCAAGAGGATAGGACACCTACCATGTGGGAAGGACACCCACCCAGTGAGAGGCTGCCTGCTTGTGTTCTGGCCGGCGGTGCCCTGAGGACCTGGGTGGCAGCCAGCCTCACCAGGGAGGGAAGATGGTGTGAGTGAGGGTGATGAGTCCAACACAGTCACAGCCACGTTGCAGATTCATGAGCAAAGCACACATTAAGGTCATATACTAAGTCCCTGCATTTATGGTTCCTTTGACATATCCAAAGTGTCTGCAGTGGTAGTTGTTTGGTAGTGATTCCCATTTGAGATAAATGAATGACACAGAGGGGCTCTTGTCCTCAGCAGACAGTCTGACTCCTAAAGCCAGCATCTGCTTTTTCTTTAACTTTTTGTGATGGACATTCCCAAACTCACACATGGAGACGATGGCATGATGAACCCACCCGCCACCCTGACCCAGCAGCCTTGAACTCGTATCTGGTTTTTGTCCTTAGACACCTCCTTCCTGCTGGATTATTTTGAAGCAAATTTTATACACATCTGTCATTTCCTTTTTTAAAAATTAGATTTCATTGCTATCTATCACATTCATCATAGAGAATTTGTACCTGTACATGATATAACTTGGGTTTTTTTTTTTGCCCCATTCCCCTACTCTCCATTCAACCCCTCCTCCCCTCCCCATTTAAAAAATGTCATTTCCTTTTAAAATGCTTCATTATTTACTTTTTTTTTTTTTTTTGAGACAGGGTCTCATTCTGCAGTTCAGGCTGGCCTTGAACTCACTTTGTAGCCCAGGCTGGCCTTGAACTCACAGTGATCCTCCTGCCTCAGCCTCCCAAGTGCTGGGACTATAGGTGTGTATCACCATGCCTGCCTATTATTTATCTTTAAAACAATGTCCATTCCTGTTACCCTTACATCTAGAACTTCAGTGAGGTAAGGCGCTCCTGAGGGGTTTTACCTGAAAGACCAAGTCATTGTTTTAGGAAGTCAAACATTAGACAAAATGCTCAGTTGGATTTATGTATTAACATTTGCTTAGAGATTTTGCAGGAAGCTGGAATGTCATTTGTCTTTCTGAGTTGCACAGTGTGATGCTGAATAAAAGTTTAAGTCACATATGTGTAGAAAAGACTCTTCTAAAAATAACTCAAATTCAATATGAAAAGCATACATCACAGCTGGCCTTGTTGGAAGCCCAGGGTGTCTGCAGTCAGGGCTCCCCAAACCATTCATCCCTGCATCCACACTCATAGGCTAAGCTGTGCCGTTGATTTGTGATAAATGAATACCCAGTCTAGACTATTCTGAGCTAACCCTCCTATTCTTGCGCTTTCTGCTGAAAGGAGTTATTGTTACTGTATTTATTTAATACTTGCCAGGCTTGTAAAGCAAAAAGTCCACCAGAATGGAGAGCACCTAGGATGTCGCCTGTTAAGTGTTAATAATAATAATTACCGCACTGTGCTGCCCAGCTGCACTGTATGCCCTGCCAGACCTCCTGTGGGTGACCCCCACTGCCACTCCAGCCTTGGCAAGGAGGTCTCTGCCAGGCAAACAGAGGGTTCCTGGTTGCCCAGCCTCAGCAACTGGGCCAGGCTTGACAAAGCCCTTGGGGCTTACTAAAAATAAATCATGCTACAGCTCTGTGTTCCCTGAGTCAATGATCCTTCCAACCAGCCTTTCCTCTCCAAGAACACAGAGTTTGGGTGGTGAACAGGAGGCACCCTCTCGGTGGCACTCAGACCCTCACCACCAAGCAAGGTCGGCTATCACGGCTAGGTAGGAATTCCTGAGCCTTGCTTGGTTATACTTTGTCCCAAAACAGTCTTCACCGCAAAACCTGCTAGGAGGCCACTTTTTATTCCGGCAGTTCTGCAAAGAGTGGGAGCGGTACCATTAGGGACTTTAGAAAAAGCAAAACAATAAGTGGTGCTTAAAGACAGGCACCACCTTGTGTGTGGGCAGCAGGGCGGTTGCAGGGACTGGAAATTCACCTTGGAAAATGTAAAATGGCAGTTTCCAGAGCAAGTAGTAAGGAACGGAAGTGACGGCCTTCTTTTCCAGTGCTTGTCTGAAAGACTGGGGGTGGGCCGGGGATAACAGCTCATTGTACAAGTGCCTGCCTGGCAAGTGCAAGGTCCTGAATTTGATTCCCAGTACCAACAAACCAAAAGACAAAAAACGATGGAAGTCTCTGGCAGTGTGTGGATGGGGCTGCAGAGGCACTCTCTTCAGGCAGAGCAGTTTGCTTTTTGAAGGGGACCATTCCTTTTGAGTGACAGGTCAGCACTCTGGAGCGAAGCAGGAATTGAGTTGTCTTTCCTGTTTGTCCCCCTGAGGGCTTCTGGAAACCTAGTTACGCTTTTCTTGCTGCACCAGAAGAAAAGTCAGGAAGGGACTTCCAATGGTAGCGAGATTGTTGAGTCACAGGCAGACTTTCCACCAAAATCGAATGACCTTTGGGTGGCCGACTGATCATTCATTCATTCATCTCTTCGCTCATTCATCAACTCACTTTTATTGACGGAGCACCTGCGTAGCACGGTTCCCAACCTTTTTGGGACCAAGGGCCAGTTTCTTGGAAGACATTTTTTTCCCCTACTGCGCAACCTAGATCACCCGCATGCGCATTTCTCAGTAAGGTCGCGCTCTACGGGGTTTAACACAGCGTCTGATTTGACGGGAGGCGGAGCTCGGGCGGTTCTGCGAGGATCGGGGGCGGTTGTAAGCACAAAGCTTTACTCGCCTGCACTTCACCTCTGGCTGTTGTCTGCTCTGTTCCTACCGTGGTCCGGGGGTTGAGAACCCCTGGGCTGTAGGACAGAAATAAATGAAGCAGTTCTCCCTCACGGTGCCCAAATTCTAGTGCGGGAACCCAACTATAGAGTAAGGCCCTCCCCCTTTGAGACAGGCTCTCCTGGCGATCATCTTGCCTCAGTCTCCCGAGTGCTGGAATTACAGGAATACGCCACACCTGGCTCTATACGAGTGGCCTTTAGGGCGGTCGGGGGAGATCAAGCGTCTCGGACAACCCATTGTCAGTACTATTTCACCGACTAACACAATCCAGGGCTCCTTCCGGGTTGCGATAGCGTCTCGCGAGGATCTCCGACACTTCGCGTGAGATCTCCACCGCTCGGTTGCCGGGAGACGGCGCAGCAGCCTGAGCAGGCAAAGCGTGTTGGTCTCTGGCCCTGTTCGGCATCATGGTGAGGCGCGGACCTCCGGTCGGGGAGGGCGGTGCTCCGGGCCTTCCTAAGTAGGGAGACCCGTGTCACGGGAGGGGTGTGCACATAGAGCCCGATGAGGGCCAACTGAGCTCGGGGTTCCTCAGTTGGAGCTTGGATGCACACTCTCGGGCCCAGGCCAGCACGCAGCGGAATTGAAACTTGGGCTCCAGGGTCCTCTGTGTATGGGATGGTCCTGCAATTCGTGCAGATCCAGGCGTGGGGAGCAAGCAGTCCCAAAGAGAGAACCTGGTCTCTCTGATCCTGGAACCCGGGCTTTCACCTGGAGGGCTCTGGGTACACGAGGGTCCCCGTGGAGGAGCTTGGGATGGGGAGTCCAGGGAACACTGCGGTGGCCAGTGGACCCCTTTCCTCTAGGCAGGCCTGGCACAGGGTCCAGGGTGCCGCTTTGGGTGCAGGCCTGCTACCCATGGACAGCTTTGCAGGGGACCGACCTAAGGCGAGGTAGGAGCTGTCCTCCTCAGAAGGTCTCCTCGACTTTTCTCCAGAGATGAGGCCTCCTCAACAGAATACTGGAGTTGTTCTAACTGGGTTTCTTGACTGGTGTAGCATAGCGGGGATCAGAGGGTGGGGAGGTGCTCCTGGGCTAAGGCGCTGCAGAAATCCTGCCAAGCTCTGCTTCCTCAAGCCCTTTATGATGGTTCCATGAAGTGTCCTTGAAACAGAGATTAAAAGGAGCAAGGCTTTAATAGTTTCAGTGGATGGATCCTCTGAAAAGCAACTAGTAATAAAAACAACAGCCACTGGCAAGTGCAAGGTCCTGAGTTCAATTCCTGGCACCAAAATAAAATAAAACAAACCCAACCAACCAACCAACCAAAAAACCCCAGCCAGGTGTGTGTGGGGGCACACTTTGTAATTGCAGCACTCAGGAGGCTGAGGCAGGAGGATCACCAGTTCAAGTCCAGGCTGGGCTAGTGATGTCAAGCCAGCCTGAACTATATAGGGGAATCCTATCTCTAAACACAGAATAACAAACATACAAAACCCACCACCAAGTACTGGTACCTCTCAGCAGCATGTGGGAATATGGGTGATGTCTTCTTTCCTGAAGAATATTTCTGTCTGGTAGCTCCTTTACAGAGCACCCACAGTGGTCAGTCTTTTGTGACAGGCTTCTCTGAAGGAGTTTTGGCTTGATGCGATGGTGCACACCTGTAATCCTAGTACTCGGGAGCCTGAAGCAGGAAGATTGCTGTGAGTTTGAGGCCAGCCTGAATTATAGAGTGAGACCAGGTCTCAAAAAAAAATTAGTTTATTCATACAGTATTTGGAAGGAGGCCTCCTGTTGTCACCACTGGCCACTGAGGTGAACTCATTTCTTCTTACATCTATTGAACCAGTTTCTTGAAGTTTTTTTCATGGTGGCTATAAGCACTATAGCCAACATGGTAACATTTGGCAGTGTCATATTAGGGGAGGTCCTCTCTCTTTCTCTTTTTTGAGACAGGATCTCACTATGTAGTTCAGACTGGCCTTGAACTATGTAGTCCAGGTTGGGCTTGAACTCATGGAGATCCTCCGGCCTCAGCCTCCCAATTGCTGGGATTATCCCCTTTTTACTTAAAATATTTTTATTTTTATTGATTAAAGTAAAAAAGAGATTAAAGTATTAGTGTAGTTTGTAATACGTATTTACATTTATTTTGAAGAATTGGTGTATATATATAGCATATATTGATAATTGCTGATTGCATAACTTCTTCCTGATCACCTTCCCTGAGGGTCCTCAGTTTTGAGCCCAAGTAAATTTGCATCCCTAGAATTGGTGCAGTCCTGGCCACACACCAAGGAGTAAGTAGGTCTGGGACAGGTTCCTCCCCTTTACAGGGAGATAGTGCATTTTTCTGGAAAAGACAGCTTACTCTTTGCACTTCTGCAAGTGTGTCAGCAGGGTGTGTGTGTGAGTGATGGTTGGAACATGCAGGGCAGAGTGATGCGCTCAGGTGAGTACTTCCATCAGGGGCTTGAGAGAGGAAGCAAGGGGGAGCAGGTCCAGGTAAGGCCTTCCTGGCCTGTGGAAGCAAATGAGAGCCATCCAAGAAGGGCAACCACTTGGTCCATGGCCAAGCAGATTGCTTTACTTACCCAGTAACTTTTCTTCAATCTAAGGCACCCAAGAAGAAAGGCAAGAAAGGTAAACCCAAAGGTACCCCAGTCGTGGATGGGCTTGCTCCGGAGGACATGAGCAAGGAGCAGGTGAGCAGGGCCTGTGCTGCCACATCTCAGGGCGGGTGGTGCTGCCCAGCTCTCCTGGTGAGCATCTCGCCATTGCTGCCCTTCTCTCCTTGCTCTGAACCCTCCTGCTCTGTCCAAACCAGTTGTACCTTCCCATGTGCGTGGCTTCCGTCAGCTCCAGCTTTCACGTGCACCACATGTTTTAGGAAATGTGAAGTGGGGCACAGTGGTGCATACGTGTAAACCTAGCTACTTGGGGTGCTGAGGCAGGAAAAAATGCAAGTTGAGAGCCAGCCTGGGCAACTTACTGTTTCAAAAAAAACCCAACAAAGGGCTAGGGATGTAGCTCAGTGGCATAAGTGCCTGCCTCTTGTCTCTCATGTCAAGCTCTGGGTTCACTCCCCAGCACACACCCTCCAGCAAACAAAATAAAACAAACACAAAACAACCTCCCAAAGCCATCTACATTAAAGAACTTTCTAATGAGGTGGCGTAAATTTAGAAGATATCTTTCTGCTCTTTTGTTCTGTGTTCTTTTGGTCTTATCCCTTTTATGCACCTGATGTTCTCGGAACTGTTATTATTTTATACACATGTATAGCACACTCCTTTGTTCACCATTAAATATAATAGCAAAAAGAAAGTTTTTAAAAAGCCTGGCGTGGTGATGCAGGCCTGTACTCCCAGTGCTTGGGAGGCTGAGGCAGGAGGATTGTTGCAAGTTTGAGACCAGCCTGGGCTACAAAGTAAGTTGAAAGCCAGCCTGAACTGTATAGTGAGACCCTGTCTCAAAAAGATTAAAAGAAAAGTTTTTGAGGGCTGGGGATATAGCTCAGTGGCATAAGTGCCTGCCTGGCAAGCACAAGGTCCTGAGTTCAATCCCCAGTACCACCACCAAAAAAAAAAAAGTTCTTGAAACCTAAAATTATTGTCTCAGTATGATCAAGTTATTTATTTATCTATCTATCTATCTATCTATCTATTTATTTATTTTTTGTACCAGGAATCAAACTCTGGACCTTGCACTTGCCAAGCATGCACTTGTGCCACTGAGCTAGATTCCCAGCCCCTGAAGTATTTATTGTTGTTGACAAAAGTTCCACCCAGAAGTGAATGGAACAGGTCTTTAACCTTTTGGGAAAAAAAAGAAACAAATATATATCAACATTGAAAGAGTCCTGTGAGCCAGAGTTGGATCTGAGTGTGGGCCTTTCAGCAGTGGTCATAGTGCTTTATTCCTATACAGGAAATTCAGGGCTGTTCCACCAGAGGGGAGGTTTTGACACTAAGGTGGTAATCAGGATGGAGATCAGATGGAGTGTTGGACTGCCCAGTAGGTGAGCTGTTACTTGTACCTGGTTGCTTTCCATTCCTGAGGAGCTGGAACTTTGATGTAGCAGTGGTTGAGTACTCCATATCTACAGAGCTGGGGCTGCTGCTGCACACTGGACAGTTGAGGTACCAACTCAGAAGCTTCTGGGTTCAGCAGGAGGGTGGGAATGCAGATAACCTGGAAACTCAGGCCCCTACACAGGACAGGTTCATGAGGCCTTTGCCCTGAGGACATTGGATTCTAGTGCTGTTTGTTTTCAGATTTGTCTTGTTTTCTTTGTCTTGGTTACTTTGCTCTCATTGCTGAGACAAAATACCCAATGCCAAAATTAAGGAAGGAAAGGTCTGTTTAGCTCACAGTCTGTGGAGGTTTCAGTCTATACTCAGCTGGCTCCAAGGCAGAATGGTACATGGCAAAGGGCAGCAGTTCATGGTAGTGGAAGACAGCAAAAGCAACAAGAGCAAAAGGGAGAAGTGGCAGTGAGAAGAGCTAACTTCTTTCCCTGCTTTATATTGTAGACTACCCGCCTCAGGGTGGGTGTAGCACTCACACCCATAATCTCAGCATTGGGCCATGGATCGGTAAATGCTAGGAACCTATACCCATGACTGCATGAGGCTTTGGGGGGACATCCAGACACAAACTGTAACATTCTGCCCCTGCCCCCCTAAAGACTCATGCATATTCCTTTATGCAAAATACATTTTAGTCCATCTCTAAGAGTTGCCAAAGTCCTAACAGTTTCAGCATTGCTGAAGAGTCCAAGTCCCAAGTCTTCTCCAAGATTTAAGGCAAACTCTAAGCTGTGAGCCCTGTTAAACACTTCCAACATTCAATGGCACAAGATAAACATTACCACTTGAAAAGGTACAAACAGCCTGTGCTGGTGGTATAGTGGTGAACATAGCTGCTTTCCAAAAGGTACATACAGGGGGATACACAGAAATGGGACCAGAGCAAGTCCAACATCCAGCAGGGCAAATATTAAGTCCTGTAGTTCCATGTGGAACATCTGAAGCAATCTGTGATAAACTGTGAGCTCCAAAGGGCTTGCGTGACTTAGCCCCTAGGGCACTTCTGGTGGTTGTAGCTCCTATGGCTTCTCTCTTAGGCCTGCTTTTCTCCCTCCTTGCAGCTTTCCTCAGACAATCCACGTTTCTCCAACCTTCTGAGGGCTCCACTGCACTTTAGCCTTCTCACTCACAGCTTTACACACTGCCCTCTCAGGGGCGCACTGCCTGGCCACCAGGCCTTCTGAAATCTAGGTGAAAGCCTTCTTCACCTCAGAACCCTTGCATTCTGCATGCACCTAAAACCAGCACCACGTGGATGATGCTTGTGTGAAGAGTTTGGAAAGGCTCAAAGGTGTCGCCTGAAAGAGAAATGGCTAGAATGCCTTTGGCCATTTTGTATGGGAGATTTTGATCAACACTCAGTAGACCGGAAGGCTGATAGAAATCCTGCTGGTAAAGATCAAGCTCGGGAGGTTTCTACTGGGAAGAAGGACTGCATGAGATATTGTTATGGGCTCTAGGCCTCTAGTTGGACTTGTGGCAGGCATTATTATGAGCTATATGTCTTCAGCTAGACTTATGCAGGACATTATCGTGGGATCCAGGCCCTAAGCTGGTCAAGGTTCTTTGGTCTTTAGTGTGTGAACAGATTTCCTGCACTCTCTTGTATATGATTCTTTGGGTGACTATTATAAATAATCTTATAAAATGTGTGTCCTGTATTATATTGTTCACCTTGCAAAAAGTCCCAAGCTGCAACAGTCTTTTTCTTCAAGACACAGTGTCACTGTGCAGTTCAGCCTGGCCTTAAACTCATCATGTAGCCCAGGCAGTCGCTGGACTCATGTTTTCTTGAAGTGAAAAGGGTGGTTTCCCTGTGGGGATGTCATTTTGGGAAAGAAGAAAGTTTATGGTCAGTGGCCTGGGGCTGTGCCCAAAGATAACTACTGTTAGAGAAATGAGGTCCCCAGGAAGCTGGATGCTTGTCCTACTTTCTTCTTTAGCCTATTTGCAGATCTGCAGTTGTCTTTAGACCAAAATCTGTTGAGTTTTAAACATCTACTGGTTTTGTATATTTGTTGCTTAACATTCAATCTTGAAAGGGGAATATTTTTTCCCTTATTTTGTGGAGATGTTTACATGCTGCTACATCAATTTTATATGTATACTTTTTATAGTTGCTATACCATAACTTTTAGCCATTTTTCTGCTTTAAATTGTCTTACATAATTTTATTTTTTGGTGGGGTGTTTTGAGACAGGGTGTCACTATGTATTTCAGGCTGGCCTAGAGTCTTGAACTCACTATGTAAGCCTAGGCTGGCTTAGACTCCCAGCAGACCTTCTACCTCAGCCCCCTGAGTGCTAGGGTTAAAGGTATACGACCCATACCCAGCTTCATTTTTAGTTTTTTTGTAGTTCCAATACAAAAGGGTCTTTTGCTGTTGTTTTTATAATAATAGTGAGATCAGGGGCAGGGATATAGCTCAGGGGCACAAACGCCTGCTTGGCAAGTGCATCATGAGTTCAATTCCTGATACCAAACCAAAGCAAAACAGTGAGATCAGTACCTTTAAGCCAAAAGCTCTTATTTCTTTTGAAGAATTTCTTTAATATAAATTCCCGAGAATGACTGAATAGATACACTTGTTCTATGAGTATTAGTCAAATTCAAGAAAATACTGCCATTTACTGCATGAGTCTCATCCCTGAAAGCCTGCTGGCAATAGGCTTTAACTTATCACTGTGTGTTTATCTTTGGTACGGCGGCCCCTCCCTTCTCCCCTTCTCCCTGCACCCACACCCCTTGCCCTTGCCAGGGCCTGCCTGGCTGGGCTGCGGGGCTCCCTGACCTACATGCCTGGCCAGGTGGAAGAGCACATCATGCGTATCCGGGAAGAGCTGGACCGGGAGCGGGAGGAGCGCAACTATTTCCAGCTGGAGCGGGACAAGATCCACACATTCTGGGAGATAACTCGGAGGCAGCTGGAGGAGAAGAAGGCTGAGCTGCGAAACAAAGACCGGGAGATGGAGGAGGCTGAGGAGAGGCACCAGGTGGAGGTCAAGGTGAGTGAGGCCGGCCTGCCTGTGTGTGTGAGGCCCAGCACAGGGGCCATGTGGAGTGGAGTTGTTTTCTCTCCTTGTTTGCGGGGTCACAGCCCTTTGTGTCTGTATGCTGGAACCTGGAAAGCTGAGGAAAAGAAATTGGATCCGTGCAGTGCTAGGTGAGGGTCTGGGGGTCGTGGATGATGTGGAGGGACTATGAGCAGGGGCAGAGTGACCTCCTTGTAGCCTGGCTCCGTCACCATGTGAGCCAGGTGGCATGCATCTCCTCTGCCACTCACTGTTCTGCTCTGTCCTTGGGGCAGGTATGCAGGGTGACAGGTACACCTTTATGCCTGCAGGTGTACAAGCAGAAGGTGAAGCATCTACTGTATGAGCACCAGAACAATCTGATGGAGCTGAAGACTGAGGGTACCGTAGCCATGAAGCTGGCCCAGAAGGAGCACCGCACACAGGAGGGTGCACTGCGCAAGGATATGCGGGTGCTCAAGGTGGAGCTCAAGGAGCAGGAGCTGGCCAGTGAGGTGGTCGTGAAGAACTTGCGGCTGGTAGGTGTGTGGAGGGCATGGGGACGGTGAGCTTTATGCTGCCCAAATTCCTGATTATTCAACAACTGGGAATTCATGTTTCTGGGTAAAAACTCCTGCATTTTTATAATTGTGAAAAACTTTAAGAAAAAAAAAAAAGCAGCCAGGCATGGTGGTGCAGGCCTGTAATCCCAGCACTTGGGAGGCTGAGGCAGGAGGATTGTTGTGAGTTCGAGGCCAACCTGGGCTACAAAGTGAGTGGAAGATCAGCCTGAACTGCATAGTGAGACTCTGTCTCAAAAAGACCAAAAAAAAAAAAAAACAAAAAAAAAAACAAACAAACCAAAAAACCCCATGGCCAAACAAACCCTATTTCAAGGTCCAGTGTAGAATTCTTGATGTCCTTGAAGGAAAATCCAGCAGAGGACCTTTCCTCTATGCTGCTGACCCTGGCCCTGCACACTCTGTGTAGGGAATGGATCAGACACAGGTAGAAAAGCCAGCCTGCAGATATCCTGTGACCTGGCCTGGGCCCTGCAGGAACTGTTATATGGGTGGGTGCCTGAGGACCTGGCTTACTTGGAGGCTGGGATTGGTCCTTCTTGAGAGAGGCTGGCAGTTTCTAGGTAGAGCCTGAAACTCATTTGCTGAGTGTTGGGCTGATGGGACCCATGACAGGCTACCTCCCTACAGAAAAGGCACTTGAGACAGAACAGCCTGTCAGGTGCCTGCAGTGTCACAAGGGGGATGAGTATGGAGGAGGAACAGAGAGGTAGGCTGGGAGCTGCGAGAGGGCAAAGGCTGTAGGTTTCTGCAGGAGTTTCAAGACTGCCTCACTGAGAAGGTGACATTTGGGATTCTGGGTTGAGAAACAGCATGTGGGCTTCATGCCTAGGAGCTACCTAGCCTAGCAGACACCAGAAGATACCTAGCAGCAGCCCCACTGGGGGGGACCATGGGGTTGTTGATGGCTGGGCCCTCCAGAGTGATCTGGTTGTCCTGAGAAGCACTGAATAGCTGATTTCAAATTAATTAAGGAATCCAAAGCCTGGTGTGGAGTTGTTACTGCTCAGTATTCATTCCTTTGGGTAACTGTCTTGGTTACTTTTTCCTCATTGCTGAGACAAAATACCCAACGCTCAAAATGAAGAAAGGAAAGGTTTATTTAGCTTACAGTTTGTGGAGGTTTCAGTCCATACTTGGCTGGTTCAGAGGCAGAGTGGCACATGGCAGAGGGCAAACTGTTCATGGCAGCAGAGCACAGCAAAAACAACCAGCAAAAGGGACAAATGGCTGCAAGCGGCCTCTTCTCTTCCCTTACATTGTAAACAGGCTCCCCCCACCCAGGGGGCATTTAGCTCTCACACAATCTCCATGCCCTCCTTTTCCACAGGCTCAGGATGTATACAAAGTAAGCAACTTGGCTTCCTGCTGAATCACTCAGCCAGACCTCTATACTCCCCAAGTTGACAAAATGTATCAACCATAACAGTAACATAATTTAATTTTTTTTGTTCAAAATTTTCACATGTAATAATTATTGATTAAAAGAATTTTTTGAATGCTGCCCTAAGCGGCAATGAAGTGGGTTTGCAAGAATTGCAAGAGGCTGTGGTGGGAGCCTGCAGTCCCTGTAGACATGGCTGCTACCCTCTGGCCTGGGGGCTTATATGTGTGAAGGTCTGTTGTACTCAGAAGCAACCTCGGTAGGGATGGGAGCTATATGTGGGGAGTTGACCAATACTGTTGTTCTGGGCATGTTTTGTGAGCTCAGAGATGAAAGGAGAGAGAAACCCAGCAATTAGCAGCACGAGCACAAGTTTACAGAGCTGGGATCTTAACAGGGGTGATAGGGGTGAGGGACAGGGTCATCCTGAAGGGAGTGGTGTCTAGTAACTTCCTGCTCTTGCCTGTCCAGAAACACGCTGAGGAGATCACCAAGATGCGGAATGACTTTGAGAGGCAAGTTCGAGGTCAGTTTCTTGTGTGCACAATGTGTAGCACAGTGTGAGGATCCCCTATCAGAAAGTCGCTGCCTGAACATTTGTTAACTCAGTGCACAGCCAAAATGAAACAGCCCAGGTGTGGAGAGAGAATGAGGAAGTTCCTAAAGCCAGCAGACCACTTGGAATCCCAAAGTGACTTATTTGCATGCAAGTTCCAGAGGCTATGAATACCACATACTTACTCACTGCTGTCTAGAGTCAGGAGTTGAGAGCAGGCAGTGGCTCTTGCATCTTGTGTGTAACATTCTTAGAACAGTCCTGGCTCATGGCCCAAGATGGCTCATTTTCAGTCTGTCTGGTCCCCCAGTCAGGTACTGTCACCTGTGCTGGTACCTGCTGGGCTCAGCTGACAGCCAGCAGGGGAGCTCCATGTGGGCATCCACTGCTGTGCTTATCACTGGCAAACAGGGTGGGTGGTGGTCCAGGGGGTGAGTATGTCATTGGTGAGCAGCACAGGAAGAACTCTTCCTCAGCCCAACTGGTCCTGGCAGAGCAGCCTTTGTTCTGGCCACAGTGGTTGCTCCCAGGCTCTGTGTACAGATTCCCTCTGTTCTTGGAATCACTGTCACTTGTACTTCCTCTGCTGAGCTTCTGTGTGTGCTGCTGCCTTTCAGAAATTGAGACTAAGTATGATAAGAAGATGAAGGTACTGAGGGATGAGCTTGATCTTCGAAGAAAGACTGAGATCCATGAAATGGAGGAGAGGAAGAATGGCCAGATCAACACACTGATGCAGCGCCACGAAGAGGCCTTCACCAACATCAAGAACTACTACAACGACATCACACTCAACAACCTGGCCCTCATCAACTCCCTCAAGGTGCTGACACAGGGTTGGAAGACTACTGTGCCTGTCCTGATATGGGTTGCAGAGCCTGGAGGACATGGACCCAGCTCTCAACCCCACCAGACCTCACACCCTTCTATAAAAATATGGGTGGTCCCCCTGTGCCGCCTCAGTTGGGAGCTGTCTACACCCATAGCTTTGGTCAGGATGCTTCTGTCAGTGTGGGGAGTGTGAGGGAAGTGACAGTACTCAGGGGATTCTGACCAGAAACAGCTCGGCAGAAGCTGTGGAGGAAGCCACATCTTACTGTGCTCACTGCTGCCAGAGTGGCCAGTTATCATTGTCCCTTGGATGTTGGCAGTGCAGGGTTGTCTGCAGTAGAGAATCACCTTAGTGTGATTCTGTTGGTACAGGGGATCGAACTCAGAACCCTGCACTTGCCAGGCAGGCACTTATTTTACTGAGCTATATCCCTAGCCCAACCTTAGTGTGATTCTGAACAGAGAGCAATCTCTCAGTTTGCTGCATCCTAGAAAATTCAGAATAAGTTAAGGCTACAAAAACATGCTGGGCCTGGTGGCACACAGCATATTCTCAGCACTGTGGGAGGCTGAGGCAGGAGGATGGAAAATTTGATCCCAGCCAAAGAAAATCAGTGACTTAATGAGACCCCACTTCAAAATTAAAAAGAGGAGAGGAGCTGAGGATATAGGTTAGTGTGAAGGCCCTGGGTTCAGTCCCAGTACCAAAACCACAAAAATCTCTTCACATATAAAGCAAGCCTAGGTACTAGTGTGGGTGAGGCTGGTGGGACCTGTCTCTCCCAGACCCCAACTCCTCTGCACCCCACTGCACCACAGGAACAGATGGAAGACATGCGCAAGAAGGAGGAGCACCTTGAACGGGAGATGGCAGAGGTGTCGTCACAGAATAGGCGCCTGGCAGAGCCCCTCCAGAAGGCCAGGGAGGAGATGGCTGAGATGCAGAGGAAGCTTGGAAACTATGAAAGGGACAAACAGATCCTGGTGGTGAGTTTCCTGCTGAGCTCCTCTCCTGGCTCAGGGAGAAGCACGCAGGTGATCTCTAGGCCCTGGCCAGCCTCAGCCCTTAGAGGGGAAGAGAGAGGCAGGGAGGCAGGTTTTCTCCTTTTGGGACTGCTCTGTGGCAGCCACATGGGTGGTGCTGCCGGAGATAAGGACTCATTCTTTGTGCATCGTGCTAAACAGCCTGCATTGCTCCTGGAGAGTACCTCTAGTGTTGCCATCTCCCAGGATCCTGCGTTTGAGCTCTGAAAGCTTTCTGGCCCCCATCCCATTTCCTCCCCAGAGCACAAAAACACGTTTGAAGGTTACTGAGAAGGAGCTGAAGGACCTGCAGTGGGAACATGAGGTGCTAGAGCAGCGCTTCATCAAGGTGAGGCTGTGGGGATCTGTATGGTTTCTGTGTTGGAAATTGAGCTGCTTGCTTCTTGATTCATGCAGCTTTTGTAAGGCAAGAGCCTGTGGCCTGTTCTGAGAAGGCCAGGTGTCTCCCAGGCCAACAGAAGCAGTGTGCCTTGAGCAGGAGCAGAGGCAGGAGGTGGCTTCTCCCCAGGGAGACATCTCCAGTTTAGGGGCCTTGTCACCCACTCCAGCCTCATCCTGCAGGTGCAGCAGGAACGGGATGAGCTCTACCGGAAGTTCATGGCAGCCATCCAGGAGGTGCAACAGAAGACCGGCTTTAAAAACCTGCTGCTGGAACGCAAGCTGCAGGCGCTGAGCGCTGCTGTGGAGAAGAGGGAGGTGCAGTTCAGTGAAGTGCTGGCAGCTTCCAACCTGGACCCTGCTGCATTGACACTTGTGTCTCGCAAGCTGGAGGTAGATGCAGGATGGACTCCTGCTTCCAGTGGGCCTTCACCCTGTACTTCGAGGGCACAGGGGCTCTCTATTCCCCACGGGGGCCTGGGAGCAGGCAGGTCCTGCAGGCCGTGTGCACTGCAGTCTCTTCTCTTGGTGCTGTTGAGTTACTCCTGGATTTCCCAGCCCTACTTTAGCCTCCAGACCTTAAGTCTCTGCTCTCCAGCTATCTAGAGTAGCTTGAGGGTTGGGCATGGATGGACTGGGTGTGGAAAAGCTGCTCTTAGAACTCTGGGTCTGCGCTCCTTGGCCACTGGCCAGGCCTAGCAAGGCCAGGGGTGGTGGTGGCACCTGGAAGCCCCCAGGATGCATTCGCTTGGGGAAGGGACAGTTCCTACGGGGATGGGTTAGGGTGTGGGCACCCAGGTAGTGCAAAGTCCTTGCTGCATTTGTAAGTGCCATGGAGAGAGACGTCTGTCCAGAACCCAGGCATTTGCTCTTCTGTGTGGCACGGCTCAGCTAGAACTGTTTTGGGCCTGGGTGGGGACAGCAGTAAATAAAGCAGAGGTGGTTTTGGCCCCACTGGCCACCTGGGAAGACAGACATACTTGGTCAGCTGAAGCACTGGGAGGCTGCAGCCTGGCATACAACCTCACAGCTCATCTGTCACTAGCTTGTTGAGCTTCTGGCACTGGACTGTGTCCCTGTGCTCTGTCCCCCTGCTGGAGAATTTCAGAAGAAACAGGTGACAAAATGTGTGTCAGCTCTTTGGCTAACACTGGAATCTCGGCCAGCTGGGGTGACTGGTGGCTGCCAGGCCTGTGGCTGATGTACAGTATCCCAGGTGTGGCTTGCTAGGGCCCCTGGAGACAGTGTTGACTCCTAGACATGCCTGCCACTCTCAAGTTGGAAATAGCTGGTCCTAAAGTCCCATCAGGCCAGCTAGTCCCAGGAGAGGATCCTTCAGGCAGGAGGATATCTGTCTGTCTCTGCTGCTTGTGCTGTGCTGACCACAGAGGCAGACATGGACCCTCAGCTTAAGGCTTCCTGTTTTCTGCAGAGGGGTGTTTACCCAGTTCCACAGGCAGGATTTCTTTTTTTTCTTTAAAGGAAGAAAGATTTATTTTGGTTGAGGATTTTTGAGGTTTCAGTCCTTGATCTGTTGGCCCTGTTGTCTCAGGGCTGTGGAAAGGAGGGTGCAATGCAGCAGAGAGCCACAGCCATGTTTCCGAGGTGATTTGTCAGCATAGTTCAGCTGAATTTAAATCCCTTCTGCACGCTAAGCCTCCAGGCCTAAAGAGTTGGTTTATGTCCAGTCACTGAATCTCTACAACATTCTAGCCTCGCTTGCCCTCTGCTGTCCACTCTGCCTATTTCCCATCCTGGCTGAGGCCTACAGCACCAGATACCCTGAGAGCCTCTCTCTGACCCTGAGGAACACCAGGCCAGGGGATGCAGGGCAGAAGGCCATTGTAGAGGACCTGTCTTCTGTATACCAGTTACAAGGCCAGTTGGGAGTCACGGAAAGTTTAGGTACAGAGGAGTGGATGGGAGAGAGCCCCCTCTGCCTTAGATGGAGACCCAGCACAGGGTGAGAGGAGCAGTGGGCCCAAGCTGTCACAAGCCAACCCAATAGGACTTGTCCTTGCTGAGGAGGCTGCAAGGGTCCTAGGTCACATCTCTGTGCTTCCTGCCAGAGTGCCCAGCATCACTTACAAATGAATCTTGGGCCTGGGGTAGGGCAGCAGCCACAGGGCCTGGGATTGGTGGCTGGGCTCTGTCCTTTTCCTTGTGGGCCTTCATCCTAGGCGGGTAGAGAGTGAGGTCCTGCTGTTGGAGGGTGGAGGGGCCATCCCACTCCTCAGGAGGGGCAGGTCAGTCCCATGCTGCCAAGTAGTTGGGATTTGGTGATGAGAATCAGTCATAGCCACACTATCACCGTGGGTCTGGGCTAGTTGCAGGTCAGTCCCTCCTTTCCTGGTTATTGCTGCCTTAATTTATGGGCAAGGAACCTTCCAGGGAAGTCACAGTGTCCTCTTTTGGGGACACTTCTCAAGCTGCGGAGGTGAGAGTTTGAGGGGCTTCTCTGAGCTCTAGAGCTGGGCTGGGCCTGGTCTTGGTCCTCAGTGTGGCTCCTGCAGCACCCCTCAGACAGGAACCCTGGCAGCCTCACTAGGTGGAAGCATCCGAGAGGCTGAATCATGTAGACTCAAGCCCATGACACTGGGGCCAACATGGTGAAGTTTTATTTATTTATTTGTTTTTTCTTGAGACAAGGTCTCACTTGGTAGTTTAGACTGGCCTTGAACTCACTATGTGGCCCAGGCTGGACTCAAACTCATGGCAATCTCCCTGCCTCAGCCTCCAAAGTGCTAGGATTATAGGCTATACAACCATGCTCTGCAACATGGTGCAGTTTTAAAAGTTACAGACTGCTTTTCAGATTTAAAAAAATGGGATAATGTGGTCACATGGTTCCAGGGATGGCGTTTAGTGATGAATCTGCTCTCCTGGGACATCTGGGGCCATCTGCCCCTCTCCACTGCACTGTCATTTCTTATGGGTCCAGACCACTTTTCCCTGTGCAGTGTGCATTCCTGTTTCCCCTCTCTGCTTGCTCTTTTCTCTTGGCTCTGGGAGACCTTTACTGGCTGACACACCTGTGTGGATGGATATAGGGGTTGAGCCTGCCCATTATTCCCTGACCTTCTTAGGACCCCCAAGAGAGCCCCTAGGCCCCCAGCCACCCTGTCTGCCTTAGCCAAAAGACAAGATCAAAGCTGCTTTCTCCTCTCTCTCTAGGATGTTTTGGAATCGAAGAACACCACCATCAGGGACCTGCAGTATGAGCTGGCACGGGTCTGCAAGGTATGGCTATGCCTTTGCGCTCAGCCTCAGCCTGTCACATCCCACCTGGGGTGGTCTTTGGGCTGCCATGTGGCCCCAGAGTCACTCAGCCTGGCACATGGTCTGGGGTCTGCCCCGTGCCTGAGTGGAGCTGTGCCCTGAGCTGTCCCAGACCATCTGCCTCTTTGCTCTGTAGTGCTGAACCATGGAGGTTTTACCAAGAGCAGCTATCCCACAGTGTGACCCAGTGGCACCCTTCCTGTGGATGGACACTGCATCCTTGGGCTGTTGTTTGAGGCTGTGTCCAGACATTCCTGTCATCTGTTCTTCTTCTTAATACTGTGCTGGGGTTAAACCCAGAGATACTCTACAACTGAGCTGCATTCCACGCCCTTTTTAAAAATTTTTAAATTCTGAGACAAAAATGTAAGTTGCCCAAAAACTTATGATCCTCCTGGCTCAATCTCCCAAGTAACTAGGATTACAGCATTACATTGTGGGATGTAACTCAGTGGTACAACACTTGCCCAGCATCTGCAAGGGCCTGGATTTTTGAGGTCCCAGTACCTCAAAAACCCTTGATGCAGACAGTACCCACCATGGCTCCCAGGCTCCGTGGTGCCAATCACTGTGCCCTTCAGCCTTCCCTAAGCTGCAGCCTGGCCCTAGCTTCCTGTCTTCCTATCTCCCTTTCTCTTAGATGTTGATACTTTTCTGCACAAAATGAGGGCCACTGGCTATGTGTGCAGTTCTTCAGGTGGTAACCATGACTCTTGTCTGAGTCTTGGGGGATCTGGACCCCAGAGAAGGGGGAGAACCAGGGCCCCCAAGTTTGCTCATCCTAGTTCTGAGCCCCAGGGCTCTTTTCTGACCACCTGGAGGATAACTAGCTCTTTGAGCACTGCTCTGAGTCAGGCCAGGCTACAAGCACCTCTCAGGTTGCTCAGATCATCAAACCTTTATAGACACCCAGTGAAATTGGTCTTTGTGAGAATGTGCATTTCCAGTGGGGGTGGGGAGGGAGCCCCTGACATGATGGCTAAGAAGGTACTTGCTGCTGGCCCCGCCAGTGCTGTTGCCTAGGCTTTGTCTGTTTGAGTGGTGTGACCTCACCCTTCCTCAGGCAGCCCTGTACCTGTGAAGATGGAGTTGCTGGGACATCAGAGGGTACTGCCCACCAGGGCTAGGGAAGGGGCCATGAATCTCCCTGATAAATGCCCAGGGAGGAGCCAGGAGCCTTGGCCTCAGCACTCAAATTCATACAGAGGTGTTAGCACTGGGCCTGCACATAGGAAACCACTAACAATATTGGTCTCAGTGCCAGGCCAGCTGGATTCCTTCCTCGCTGACTCTGCCCTGTCCCCACAGGCCCATAATGACCTGCTGTGCACATATGAGGCAAAGCTGCTAGCCTTCGGGATCCCCTTGGACAATGTGGGCTTCAAGCCTCTGGAGACAGCTGTGATCGGGCAGACACTGGGCCAGGGCCCTGCTGGACTCGTGGCTACACCAACGTAGCCACCAGACTTCTGCATGCTACAGAACCTGCCTGGCTAATAACCCTGGCTGATAATCCATCTGATAACTCTTTTATACCAAGGACAGAAAGCTTTGTTTTTTAGAACTCATCATCGGCAAATGAAGTTTTCCATGGTTTGCTTATTTTTCTCTTGCCTGCCTCTATGGAGACCTGTCTGCAGAACCTTACCCCTGGCATCACAGTTGTGTCTGATCTATGCTATGGCCACTCCTCCCAGCCTGCCCCTGCCCACTTTAGTGGCTCCTCAGAGGACCCCTGGTCACTCTTGTCCAGAGTGGTGCATTGTTCCTGGCCCAACACCAGGAGCAGCTTTGCAGATGCCAGCACTGACTTTATTGACACTTGAGTCATGCCTACCCCCCCAAACTCCAGGGGGCCAGGAAGGATCTCTTCCAGGAAGCCGGTGACACCAGTGCTCCATGATGAGGGGGGAGTCCACTCTGTTGAAGGCAGGGTGGGCTTAGCCAGAATACATGTGGGGCAGATGGCCTCCCCTGGTCAGCTCTAGCTTCCACGGTAGGTGGTGTAGGACCATGGGCTCAGCAGCAGGGGTATGTGGAACTTCTTAGTCTCATTTGTGATGGTGAAGACAACTTGAGAGAAGCAGAAATGGCACTGGAAGACAGCGACAGATCACAACACCCAAGCTGTGCCCCAGTGCTTCCTGGGAGTGTTAGCAGCCCAGACTGTAGGATGGAGTCAGCTAGAGCTTGATGGGGGACAGGACCCCTCCCAGGGGTTGAGGGATCATCATGCTTCCCTGGAGACAGTGCCAAGGAGGCTATAGCCCCAGGCATGCTGGATGTGAAAAAGGCCAGGTTCTCTGATGGTAGCTCCAGGTGATGGGAGGCAGTAGGGAAGGCTCAGTGAGCTGCAGTCTGGGCTGAGATGAAAACCTGTCTACAGAGGAGGGTGAGTCACCCTTGGGCTGGCTACCTCCAAAGGTTAACCCAGGGGCAGCTCTGGCATGGGCATGTCATCATGATGGCCAATGATGCCTCTGGTCCCTGGATGCCTTTCTTCTGAGAGCTCAAAGCAGATGAGCTCACCTGCCTGCCACTACCCAAGAAGATGTGGGACCAGTCTGCCCACAGCTTGGATGAGGCCTGGCCTGCAAGATCTGACCAGCAGTCACAGTGTCAGGAGCCTCCACCCATCTATAGCTCTCACCTCTACATATGGGTAGAAGTTCTCTTGCCCCATCTTCTTCCAGTATCCCTCAGTGTTGAATGACAGCTTGTAGGTGCCTGGCTTCATCTGGCCTGGTCTCAGAAGGCCAGGGCAGGGGCCATCTGCATCTGTGTAGCTGGGAAGAAGACAAGACTGCAGAGATGGGAGGAAGAACTGGCTGACACTCCTCACAGCCTGATGAAGATGGGTTGCAGAGGTGGGAGGCCATCTCCAGGGACACTGCTGCACTGTCTATTTAGAAAATCACAACCTAGAAAAGCCAGAAGGGAAAATGTCTTTCACAGTACCGTCTGAGCAATAATACCCTCTGAGCAATCATCCCTATATTTGGCAATATACTTCGGTAGATTTTTCTTGATATTTAAGTATATTTAATTAGAAACTTTTTTATAAAACAAAAAATAGGTTATATGAATTGTACTGTTTTATAACCTGCTTTTTTATTTCTTGAGAGTCTTGCTATATAGTTCAGGCTGGCCTTGAACTCAAAGCAGTTGTCCTGTTTTAGCCTCCTGAGTGCTGGTATTACAGGTGTGTGCCACCATGCCTGGAAACCTGCATTTTTCATATAGTCTATCATGACCGGCTTTTTGGTCAGTAGCTGCACCCAGGACCCATCTATATGGCTGCCTGTTGCCAACTGGGTTGAGGGGCCAAGTGGGGTGGACTGATCCCTTGTCCAGGGTCCTGAAGTCCTATGGGTAATGATCTGTCACCTCCAGGAAAACCCTTGTCATTCTGATCAGCTGCTCCACTGTGATGAGAGTGCCTGGGAGGTGCAAGCCCAAGTACAGGGCAGGGGGTGTGAATGGTCTCTTTGGCCCCCTGCTGCCTGGAGATGGGTCCTGGGTTCTGGCTCTTAGCTTTTGTCAAGGCTGAGTGGGGAGGGAGTGAGCTGTACCCTGAAACCTTGGGCCTTTGAGCATGCCTGAAATGGTGACTGTCCCATCCCTGTTTTCACGTGAGGAAACTGGCTGAGGGTTAGTAGGAAAGAGTCAGACTGTGACAAGCCTGGGGAGACAGAGGGCAGCAGCCAGCCTGTGCTCCACCCTTAGTGTCCCTTGGGAGACAGGAAGGACCCTGCTCAGGGAGCAAATGCTGAGGTTTCCCTACCTGCCCCAGTGCCTCTTACCTTTCCCTCAGCGCCTTCCAGTGCTGGTCTGGGTCCTCTAGCTGGGACAGAGGCAGAAGCCCCTGGCTGGGAGGCCCGAGGTGGTGTCCAGCACATGTGTGGTCAGCGGGCTGCTTCTGGGATTCATGCCACTGTCCTGACTCAGGGAAGGGACAGGGTGAGTGCCTGGGGCCTGAGCACAGACACCCACCCTCCCTCTGCTCACACTGCTGTGATGAGGATCTACAGCCCAGCTGCCTGTGCACTATTACCTGGGGGCTAAGCTGCAACAGGATCCACAACTAGGGAGGGCTGGCTGGACAGCAGGGCCACTGGTAGGCCAGAGCTTATGGGTGGGGGAGCGCTGTTTACAAGCCTGGTGCTTCCTCCTGCTGACTGAGTGCTTCTGGTCCCCTTGGACCCTGCCTGTGCCCTGGAACCCTAAGGGTCAGGCCTACCTCCCTTATCTGAAGCCTAGGTATCTGGAGTATCAGCAGCTATGGCAGTCCCTGCTCAGAGGTTACTGTTGGCTGCCTGCTCTGTCCCAGCACCCCCGGGGCAAGTGTGTGACCAGGCAAGTGGGTTGGCCAGGCCTGCTGGGGGAGGTGGTGTCGCAAGGGCGGGGCCTGGGGGTGGGACTCGGTTAGTCCCTAAGTGCTAAGAGGCATATGTGCTCAGGGAGATCAGAGAGTAACAAAAGTTTGAGAGAAGTGCCTTAGCAAGACAGGTAAAGTTAGAGGGCCTCGGATATAGCTTAGTGGCACAACCCCTGCCTGGCAAGCTCGAGGTTGTGAGTTTGGTTCCCTGTACAAGAAAAAAAAAAAAAGAGAAGGAAAGAACTTCTCACTAGTAAGATAGGTAAAGTTTCCAAAGCCGGGTGTGGTGGTACATGTCTGTAATCCCAGCACTCAGGAGGCTGAGGCAGGGGAGGCTGAGGCAGGAGGATCGTTGCAAGTTCAAGATCAACCTGGAGTATGTTGTTGTTGTGGGCCCCATGGCTGCTCTGCAGTGGGCCCTGCGGCTGCTCCGCTGTGGGCCCCGCGGCTGCTCTGCTGTGGGCCCTGCAGCTGCTCCACTGAGGGCCCCGCTGAGGGCACCTCACGGACTGGACCTGCCCCCACCCATAGCACGGCGACAGGGTGGAGCTGGGCTGTCCACTATGAGCATATGTGCTTTTCCACCTCCGTCCATGGCAGTTTGTATACACGCATGTATGTTATAGCATAGTCTGAGGCAGTTATATCTCTTCCCAAGGCGAGAGTCCAGGGGTATAGATAAACCCAGGAGTACAGTTATTATCACAGGGAAGATGACTGATTGAGTGGTAGGGCAACGGAGATGAGGGAGGAGAAAAATTGAATGATCAAATGGCCCATCATCTGTGTAACTGAGTAACAAAGGTGAAGGTAACATTATGTAGGACAGCATCCAGAGCTAATTCCCTTCTGTGTTCTCTATAATTCTGTATTTCCTCAATCGTTTTTGTATTAACAGAAGTGAAGATAACTTTATATTATACAGCATCCAGTGCAAATTCCCTACTATCTTCTCTATAATTTGGTATTTCCTTTGATGTTTTTGTGTTAACTAATGTGAAGATAACATTATGTAATACAACATTCAGTGCTAATTCCCTACTATATTCTGCATAATTTTGTATTTTCAGTATTGTTTATGGCTTATTCTGGTTCATATGTCTCTATTCTTTTGTCTTTAAAATAAAATTAAAAAAAAAAAGACCAACCTGGGCTACAAAGTGAACTCAAGGCCAGCCTGAATAGCATAGTGAGATCCTGTCTCAAAAAGAACACACACACACACAAAACTTCCAGGTTGACTAATCTGACAGGTTTCATGACCTTGCCTCAGTGTCCTTGTCTCTCCTTATAGTGTCCACCCCCCTACCTCCACCCTGCCGCTCCTCTGGAGCCCACAGGGTGTGCGGACTGTGCTCTGTGGAAAGAGCACAAACAAGTGATGCCTGTGTGGGTGTGAATGCATCTCTGTATTACATTTTTTTTTGTACTGGGAATCAAACTCAGGACCTTGCACTTGCCAGGCAGGTGCTATGCCACTGAACCATTTCCTGGGCCCCCTGAATTAAAATTTTGTAGGTGACTTGCAGCAAACAGAGTTTGGCTATACTATGTAACTGTATTTAAAATCATGATGTTGATTGCTGGCTGTCTTGCTCTGGTGCATGGGAAATTTTATTTTCCACTTATTCTCCATAAGTGAGCATGGATTATTTGTAGGGCAGGAATCGGGGTCCTTCAGGGCAAGGGAAGAAGACTCAACAAAGGCTGGGAGTCCTGTGGAAACCACTTGGGACAGTCAAGAAGCATTGGCTGAGGTGTAAATGCACACTAATCCCAGAGATGCTTGGTAAAAGCCCCTGGATTCCAGAGACCAGAAACAACCAGCCAGACTGTCCTGCTGAGAACAGTTAAAGAAGCTCTCCTCTGGAAACATAATCTAGTGAGGGCACAGAACAGTGTGTGATAAGTGGTAAGTGACAGAACTGAAACCCACATAGAACCAGACCAGCCCTTCTGACATGAAAGAAGTCTTTATTGGGGCGAGAGGGGCACAGGGGGCTACCCAGCGGCCCAGGAGAGCTTCAAGCTGAGCAAAGCAGAACTTTTCAAGCTCTTTTTCGGGGGGTGTCCGTGGGTCAGAATAACCTGAGGGGGGAGGGGGAGGGTGTCCGTGGGCCAGAACAGCCTGAGCAGGGTGGGTTGTTCATGGGTCAGAACAACCCGAGTAGGGTGGGTTGTTAGTCCTGCCAAACTGGATGAGGGTGGGGTTGGCTTTTGTGGCTGAGGGGAACTGAAGTGGAACAGATAAGGGAAGGAAAGAAATATTGAGAGTTAAAGTTTTCCCATGGGGGACTGGCTGCCTTGTGACTTATCATTCCAGACTTGATCCAATAGGGATAGGGGAGACATGTCTTGTTGGTAGCTACTTCCTGCTGAGGAGGGGTGTAGTTATTTCATCTGGATTGTCAGGGGGACCAATTGAAATTGGAAATCTGAAAGAAGCATAAAGTTAAAATTTTGGGTTGTTAATTTTTGGACCGTGTTGTGAATGAGGGAGAAAACTCGGGGTGCTGTGAGGAGGAGAGCACAGATGGCAGCTAGGGGTCCCAACATGAGAGCAGCCAAGGGAGGAGGCTTGTCCAGATATTTGGTGTGGGAGAGGAGAATTTGTTGCAGAGGTGTTGGGCTTCCTTTTTAAGTAGCTGGATTTTTTCTTGGACAAGCCTCGACTGGTTAGCATAGATGCAGCGTTCTTCCCCCAGGAAGAGGCAAGTTTCTCCTTTCTCAGTGGTGAGCAGATCTAGTGCCCATCTATTTTGGAGGACGACTCCTGCAAGCTGATCTAGCTGGGAATATATCAAAGAAAAAGTGCTGGCCATCTCGTTGGTATGATCTGCCAGTTGGTTGGCCACCTGGAGGCTGAGAGCAACTGAGGTTGCAAGGCCGGAGGCTCCCAGGGCTCCTGTCAAGACTAATGCACCCAGGATTACCTCGATGGGGGCGCTATGTTGGGAGTGCTCAGGTGGGTAGAGGAATGGGGTGGTGAATTCCCCATCTGTGTAGATCTGTAGACTGGGGAGGGGGAGAACTAGAAGGGAGGTCATGTTAGAGGGGTAGCAGGGATAGAGAGAGGAGTTGCGTAGGAAGAAGTGAGGGTGATGGAGGGGAGAACTGGAGTCTGATCGCCGAGGAAGGGAGCTAGGGGAGCTGGTTGGTCCATAGTGGGTGAGGTTAGCCTTGGTGGGGGGGTTGGTGAAGTGGGAGTTGGTTTGTGCATGGGGTGGTTACCAGGATGAACCTGCAAAGAGGCTAAGGTTTTGTCAGGCTTTGGTGAACATTGGTCTGTATAGGATCGGAGGAGGTGATGGGTGAGGGAGAGAAGAGGCCAGTAATTAGCGAGAGGGCTCAGAGCAGCAGGGGGAAGCTGGAGGAGAAAAGGGGCTGAGGCCAGAGGGTTGGTGAGGAGCAGCGTGAAGCCAGGTCGGGGCCATAGGCAGGAGAGGTGGCCATGACTGCTGAGTCTCTATTGAGAGCTTAGAGAGATGTGACAGTGTCTGCTGTTTCATGTGAGGTGGGGAAGGCTTCCACCCAGGTGAAGATGTTTTGGAGTTTTTGTGCCTGGGCATGTGTGTAAAGTCAATTTGCCAGTCTTTTCCTGGTAGTGTTCCCCTAGACTGATGCAGGGGAAAAAGTGAGGGGAGGTCGAAGAGAGCTTTGTGGGTTGTTTTGAAGTATACTATGCAACGTGAGATGTCCTGTAGTAAGGGGTTAGGCCAGGATAGGAGATGATGGGGCCTAGGAGCGCTTTTAGCAATCTCCAGCCTATGTGTAGAGAGTTGTATAGTTGACTAAGGAACTGTCGGGTGTGGTAAGAGGGCACTGGGGAGAACCCTCGACCCCAACAACTGTGATCTTTGATGGGAATGTTATTGACTTACCTGCCACCTGGACTTTTACCTTGGGCTCCTCAGATGACAGCAGGATCTTGTCTCCCTCATCAGTGGGGGTTGGGAATCCTGGGCCCTGTCAGTCCTTTCTGGCCAAACCAAGCAGGTCCATCAGGGACGGCTGAGGTTTGGGCTGTTGAGTGGGGGCAGAGGACCCCTCCCATTGTAGGAAGGCACAATCTACCTTTCAGTGCCCTGTTTGTTTACATTGTGAGCAGGGTCCTGGGGGCAGTGGGGGGATTAGAACACAACCTCACCCAATGGCCCTCTTGTCCACATTTGAATCAAGGCCCTGGAGGCTGCTTGTTGGTTGCGAGACTGTTTGAGGGCCTGAGGCTTGAGAGCTGCTGTGAGGAGTTGACATTTTTGTTTGGTTCAGGCAAGTTTTTAAAGACCTTGAAGGCCAGGTTTAAAAGTTTACAGCGTGGTGGGGGTGTAGGAAAAACAGAGCTGAGGCTTGTTGCAGAGGGCAAAGAAAGCTTGGACATAGGGTACCAGATAGGCTACCTCAGATCATTTATCACTGTGGCGACAGTAATTGTGTAAGTCCCACAGGACATTGAAATTGAGAGTACCCTTGAGTGGCCAAATAGACCCATAATCTAGTTTGTACTATGGCGAGGCAGTTTGGCAGAAGAAGGTGAAGCGTTTGGTTTTGAGATCAGAGAGGCCGAGGGGGCCGTGGAGAAGACTTGAGGCAATGGAGCACAGAGGCATTGGGAGAGCAGGGATGGGAGGAGGTGTTGCCTATGATGACTGCGAGAGAGACGAGAGAGCAGAGAATGAGGAGACTGAAGACCACTGTCAACCAAGAGAGGTCCCAGATGGGACGAGAGACCCAGGCCCCCCGAGCGGACATCTCTTGTTGGGGAGGGGGTCTTGAGAGGGGAAGGAGTGGCTTGACATGTCGACATGATTTCGGGGGGGGGCCGTAGAGGCCGGGGCATGAATCCGGGAGAACAAGCCATCTGAGAGGTGCAACAGAAGGGTCTTCAGTGAGAGGAGAGAAGAGGAAGGTTTAAGTGAGGAAGAGGAAAGCAAGAAGGAAGAAGGGAAAGAAGCTGACCAAGTCAGGATCAAAGTCTTAGAAGGTTCCATGAAGGACTTCATTGTCAATTTACGCTAAGTGGTCCGTAATTTGAGATAAAGTTGGCCAGTTGGCATCAAAGGGGCTGGTGCGATCTGTGAAGAATCTCATGGTGAAGGGGCTGGAGCGATCCTCAATCAGTTGGTCACAGAAGTGAACAAAGAGGGAGGCAAGGTGAATGGGCAAATAGGGGAATTAGATATGAAGGGAGCAGGAGAAAGAGGACTTAGGGTTAGGAGTGAGTGATGTGTGGATGGAAAGGTCAGCAGTGTGGCAGGTCTGAGGCTCGTGGTCCACTTCAGAGGTGGTCGGTCATGGATCTGGGGAGTGGCCCCCAGTCAGGGAGGTTTTGGCACCAAATTATAGAACCAAGACCCATATGGAACCAACCAGACATTCTGACACGAGAGAAGTCTTTACTGGAGGGAGAGGGGCACAGGGAGCTGCCCAGTGGCCCAGGACAGCTTCAAGCTGAGCAAAGTGTGAGGTTTTTAAGCCCTTTTTGGCGGGGAGGATGTCCGCAGGCGAGAACAACCCAAGTGGGGTGGGTTGTTAGTCCTGCCAAAGTGGATGAGGGTGGGGTTGGCTTTCGTGGCTGAGGGGCACTGAAGTGGGACAGGTAAGGGAAGGAAAGAAATATTGAGAGTTAAAGTTTTCCCATGTGTGGGGGCCTGGCTGCCTTGTGACTTATCAGTAAGTTCAAGCCAGGTGTGGTGGCACACACCTGTAATCCTAGTACTCTTTGGGTCTGAGGCAGGAGGGTCACAAATACTCACCCAGTGTGGGCAATTTAGAAAATTAGAGAGACCCTGTCTCATAACAAAAAATAAAAATGGGTGGGATGTAGACCCATACTGGTTCAGCCCCAGTATCCCCTCCCCAAAAAGCAGGAAGGCTGGTAAATTTAGAGTTTCTACTAGTTGGAAAAGATCAGCTCACCTAACTCTCACAATAATCTCCTGATATGTTAATATTCCCATTGTTCAGAGGAAGAAACAAAAGCACAAAGAATATTTCTAGTAGGATACACTAAAAACTAGCTACCACCTAAGATAAACATTTTTGGACAAGGATATTTTTCCTCTTTAACCTGTTGTGCTTTTGGAAAATTTTAATATGGGTTTTATCACTTTTTTCCAGAAGTCTCAAATGCTATAAATGAACTGAGTAAAACAACAGTCAAAGGTTTTTGGGAGTGCCCTTTACCCATACTCCCCTCCCCTAGACCTAACTGCCTGGAGGGGCCCTGTGGTAAGGTGAAGGGGTTGTCATTGGCCCTCCTGAGGCCTCCTGTGTCCACCTCCACAGTAAGAGACTGCAGTGTCCCCTTCCCAGGGTCCTGAGACCCTCAGCCATGCTAGTCAATGTGTGAGGGGCCCTCTGTTAGAATGAGGTCCTCACGGGACAGTGTGAGCTTTGGGGACATCTCTAACGAGATGATAGCAGGTCCTCCATGACAGGGCCCTCTTGACACCTTCGGGCAAATTTGAAAAAGATACTTTACACTGACGCCTTAACATGACATCCTCCAGTTCCACCCACTTTCCTGCAAATAATGAGATTTTAGTCTACTTTTAGGCTTAGTAATACCCCATGTAGTATATATATATCATTTAAAAAATCTTTCATCTATTACTGGTCACCTCTGCCGATTTCATATCTTAGCTGTTGTGGATAGGAACTGCATCCACTTGTGAAGGGGCCAGATCCCCTGAGTATGTCGCCTTATTCTGTAGTGTCTGTCTTTTTCTGTCTCCTTCCCCTCTTCTTTCTTTTTTTTGGTTTTTTGAGATAGGGTCTCACTTTGTAGTTTAGGCTGGTATTGAACTTGCAGTGATCTTCCTACATCAGTCTCCCAAGTGCTGGGATTACAGGTGTGTGTGATCATGCCCAGTGGAAAAACAAACCAGTTTTAAACAGACTGATATACTGTTTCTGAGGTTTATGTAAATGTATCAACTGGACCATTTTGTAAAAAACTGAATGGAATTTTATCGCTTATATTAGGTATAAATAAAGGCAAAGATTTATTGTATTTTAAAAAAAATAATACTGTATGCAATACTTGCAGATATCAAAATAGAATTTAGTGGTTGATTACCCTCCTTGAAATTGGTTAACAGGGCCAGGGATATAGCTCAGCGGCATAAGCGCCTGCCTGGCAAGCGTAAGGTCCTGAGTTCAATTTCGGGTACCAAAAAAAAAAAAAAAGAAATTTGTAACAGTATATTTACTGCATTATCCAGAGGCTGTGCTCCAGCATCAACTCCAAAAAGATTTACAATAAATAAAATCTTCAGTGTGATGCTATTTATTTTTTATTTACTTATTTTTTGTGTGTGCGTTTTTGAGACAGAGTCTCACCATGCAGTTCAGGCTGGCCTTGAGCTCACTTTGTAGCGCAGGTTGGCCTCAAACTCACCACAATCCTCCTGCCTCAGCCTCCTGAGTGCTGGGATTACAGGTGTGGGCTACCACGCCTGGTATTGTGATGGTATTTAATGTTTAGAAAAATCTTTAAAATTTTTGCTTCCACAGAAGGAGTAGAAGTTTTAAGTATCTGAAACTTGATATTTCAAATCAAGATAGGAAATTAAATTAAATGACGCCTGGTTTTCGTGTTAAAATGGTGTTTTTGTAGTCAGAATTTCTTTAAATATTACAAATAAGCTGTTAGGAAAGTGGATTGGAGAATCAGCAAAGTGTTGCCCAGTATTACAAAGAGAGTCCTGTTACCTGATTTCCAAGTAAGGCGATACCCCTCTTACCGCTTGCCCCTTCCCCACCCCTGCTGGTGGCATAGGGAGCGCCCTAGGGACGCTGTCATCACCCAAGTGCTGCGTCTCTTCCTTGAGGCTCTCCTTGCTGCCCGTCTACTCCACTGCTGTGCCCCGTGATGGCGTGGGGCTCTGTGTGTTATTGCATTATGAAGAAACAGTGAATGAGGCCCACAAATAACTCACAAAGGGATTCAGAGAATATTTATCTGTAATGGTCAAAATGTAAGGGCACACTCACAGCATAGCAGCCTTGTAGGCATGTTATAGCAAAAGTTAGAAATCAAGTCATAGCCTGTGACTGTGCTGTTATGGTTGATACATTGTGTCAACTCGGGGAGTCCAGAGGTTTGGCTGAGTGATTGAGCAGGAAGCCAGGGTGCTTACTTTGTATACATCCTGAGCCTGTGGAAGTGCAGGGCATGGAGTTTATGTGAGACGTACCTGCTCCCTGGGTCGGGGTAGGCTGTTTACAATGTAAGGGAAGAGAAGAGGCTGCTTGCGGCCGTTCTTCCCTTTTGCTGGTTGTTTTTGCTGTGCTCTGCTGCCATGAACAGTTTGCCCTCTGCCATGTGCCAGCCTGCCTCAGAACCAGCCAAGTATGGACTGAAACCTCCATGAACTGTAAGCTAAATAAACCCTTCCTTCCTTCATTTTGGGTGTTGGGTATTTTGTCTCAGCAACGAGAGAAAAGTAACCAAGACAGAATTTGGTACCAGTGGAGTGGGGTCGTTGCTGTGACTATACCTGACTATGTGGTTCAAGAGCCTTTGGAAATTGCTTGTGGGAAGAGTTTGGAAAGGTTTGGAGATGTCTGGTCAAAGCTCAGAGGACCAGAAGGCTGATAGAAATCCTGCCGGTAAAGACCAGGTTCAGGAGGTTTCTGTTGGGAAGAAGGACTGCATTGGCTGTTGGACTCCAGATGATGTATGTTATGGCTTGGCAGAAAGTTTGTCTACATTTTGCTCGTGTCCAGAGACTTTGCCTAAGACTGAGATTAAGGGCAGCAGCAAACTGATTAATCTGGCAAAAGAAATTTCAAGGCAGTCGAATGTTGGGGCAGTGGCATGGCTATTGTTGGGGGCTTTTAGCCAGATTTATATTGACAATCAAGAGCAAAGAGCCCAGCAGGATGATTTAAAATGTGAATTTGGCCAGAAAGGAAACTCCAGTGAAGCTATGGATTGCAAAGATAAGGCTGAGGAGCTCTCTATTGCTGAGAGGGAAGCCAAAGAGTGCCATGTTCCTGAATGGCGGCAGCGGCTGCACCAGGTTCCAGAATGCAGCCAGCACAGAGAATTTGTCCCTCAGCATTGGATTCAGTGTGCCCAGCAATCCAGGCACTCGATCCCTATGGCCAAGAGAGAGAAAAGTTTGGCTACTGCTCCAGATGGCAGCAGACATTGGCATCATCCACGTGGCCCTGGCTTTAGGTGCAAGGAAAATGCAAGAATTCTGAGGTTAAAGAAGCTTCCACCCAGATTTCAGAAGGCCTGGGAGGCCAGGCAGTGTGCCCCTGAGAGGGCAATGTGTGAAGCTGTGAGTGTGAAGCAAAAGGTGCACTGGAGACCTCAGAAGTTTAGAAAAGACAGGACCGTGAATCATCTAAGGAAAGCTGCAAGGAGGGAGCAAAGCAGGCGTAAGAGAGAAGCCATGGAGGCTGTAATTACCAGAAGTGCCAGAGTGGTGGACTCAGGCGAGCCCTTTGGAGCTCACAATGTACAACATGTTGCTTCAGATGCTGGATGTGGAATTACAAGACACAATGTTACCCCTGCTGGATTTTGGACTTGCTTTGGTCCCAGTGCTCTGTATCCTCCTAATTGTACCTTTTGGAATGGTAATGTTTATTTTGTGCCTTTAAATGTTGGAGGTGTTTAATTTTCATTTGTATGGGGGCAAAATGTTATGGTTCTAATATAAGCATGTCTTTGTATCTGGAAACTGGTTTAAAGAAATGTGTCTGGTTGCCAATTTGACAAGGGGTGGAATGTTATGGCTGATACATTGTGTCAACTCGGGGAGTCCAGAGGTTTGGCTGAGTGATTCAGCAGGAAGCCAGGGTGTTTACTTTGTATACATTCAGAGCCTGTGGAAGTGGAGGGCATGGAGGTTATGTGAGAGGTATGTGCCCCCTGGGTGGGGATAGGCTGTTTACAATGTAAGGGAAGAGAAGAGGCTGCTTGCAGCCATTTGTCCCTTTTGCTGGTTGTTTTTGCCGTGCTCTGCTGCCATGAACAGTTTGCCCTCTGCCATGTGCCAGCCTGCCTCAGAACCAGCCGAGTATGGACTGAAACCTCCATGAACTGTAAGCTAAATAAACCCTTCCTTCCTTCATTTTGGGTGTTGGGTATTTTGTCTCAGCAACGAGAGAAAGTAACCAAGACATATGCTTATGCTGCCTGTCATGTAGATAGTCTGCCTTGACTGTCTGCTTCTCTTTGATAATGCACTGGGCCAGTGTGACTCTGCCCAGCTTGTGTTTTCCTTATTTAGAAAAATATATTTTGTTTCCAACCTTTTTCAAGGACTTCACTTCTGGAACAGACGGGTGGTCAAGGACCCATTTAACTCTACTTGCTCTGCTCACACCCCTCCCCTCCTTCCCAGAATGTTAAACAATTCCTTTTAAGTAAACTTGACAATATATGACATAATTCTTGTATTCCAGGGAACCAATCATGTAATAACCTGCTATCAGCTTTGTACTTTCTATTCATAAACCCTATTTAAACTGAACTCAAACCTGACTTTAAGCTGGGGATTTGAACTTCTGGCTTCTGCAGCCCACTAATGTAATAAAAGTTGCCTTCTAATGCCTCAGTGCGAAGAGTCTTCCATTTGGATTGATGTTGGTTTTTCTGCTATAAGAGGAAAGGAGATATTAGTTAGTCAAATATTTTATTTGGTATGCTGTATGTAGAGTGTACATTTCCACAGAGTAGGCACCATGTGCTTTTGCTACAAAAATTCAGATGAGGTAAAGAAACATGAAGATTACCAAAGGCCATATAGCAACACACAGGACCAATGCACATGTTCACCAGTGATGGAATGGGAGGGCAGCCACATACTGGCCACACACTGGATGAGACACTGGCTTTGCCTTCCCTGTGAATGAGTCCTAACTGTACTTGGGCTCAGCAGTCTTATCACAAGTCTGTAATCCTGATCCTGACATCTCATTCCTTTGGGAGCTTGGTATCTGCTACCCTTCAGTTTCAAATTTGTCTAATTTTCTGTCCTTCTTTTCTTTTCATCCCAGCCTGAGAAGGAAGGAAGGTCTGGAGTGGGGCAGAGTGTGGCTGTGTGGGGCTGGGCCTTGGAAATGATGCCAATGTTGAGAGGGAAACACCAGTTCTGCTTCTCCAGGAACCAGTGGAAAATGATCCCACACAAAGCCGAGGCCCAGGTGAAAGTGCTGAAGTTGGGTGAGGCTTCACAACACTCTGTCCAGGCCCCTCATATACCCTAAAATGTGGCCTGCATCCCAGTCTCCCGAGGTGTCTCTCCACCACCTTCCTCAGAAAGTGCAAGCTAAACACTGAGGTAGAAACTCATGGTTTGGTTGGGTTTTGTTTGAGACACTCTTGCTAGGCAGTCCAGGCTGGCCTTGACTATGTAACGCAGGTTGGTGTCAAACATTTAGTGATCCTCCTGCCTCAGCCTGTCCAGTGCCTCAGCCTCTCCTCCCTCCAGTCTCCAGGTGTGTGCCACCACATCCAGCTGTTAGAACAGCCAGAAGTAGAATACAATGACTCCACTGGTAGCAAGGAGAGGGACATCTTTCCTTGTAAGTAACATGGAATGTTACTCTCGATTTTCCCCAGAACAGAGCAGCCCTAGAGACCAGAACTTGGGAAGCTAGAAAACCATGTGAGCATCTTAGCAGACACAGGACAAGCATCTGACAAAATCTAGCAGCTATTTATTTAAAAAAAAAAAAAAAAGGCCCCGTGGCTGCTCCTCTGCTGCTCTGCAGTGGGCCCGGTGGCTGCTTTGCTGAGGGCCCCGCTCGGCACCTCATGGACTGGACCCGCCCCCACCCATAGCACGATGACAGGGTGGAGCCAGGCGGTCCGCTGTGAGCATATGTGCCTTCCCACCTCTAACCATGGCAGTTTGTAAACACCCATGTATGTTATAGTATAGTCTGAGGCAGCTATATCTCTTCCCAAGGCGACAGTCCAAGGATATAGATAAACCCAGGAGTACAGTTATTATCACAGGGAAGATGACTGATTGAGTGGTAGGGCAACGGAGATGTGAGAGGAGAAAAATTGAATGATCAGATGGGCCATCATCTGTGTAACTGAGTAACAAAGGTGAAGGTAACATTATGTAGGACAGCATCCAGAGCTAATTCCCTTCTATGTTCTCTATAATTCTGTATTAACAGAAGTGAAGATAACTTTATATTATACAGCATCCAGTGCAAATTCCCTACTATCTTCTCTATAATTTGGTATTTCCTTTAATGTTTTTGTATTAACTAATGTGAAGATAACTGTGTAATACAACATCCAGTGCTAATTCCCTACTATATTCTGTATAACTTTGTATTTTCTGTATTGTTTATAGCTTTTCTGGTTCAAAAAAAAAAAAACAAACTGAAAAAACAAGCGACAGAACTTTCTCAACAGGAAACAATGTTGTTTCCACTTTCCTGCCTTGGGCAGCATCCCTTATGGTGAAAGACCGCACTTCTTTCCGGTTGCCAAGGAACCAACCAAGGGCTAGCAGTTCAGAGTCACAGCCAATGATTAGCTCCACTGGACAGCAGTGGGAGAGCGGACTCCCCGCAGGGTCTGCTGGAAGCGACACATTTCCGCGCCCGAGCCACGCCCTCCCAGCAACCACTTCTCCTGGCGTGCCCCGTCTCTGTGGAGCCTGGGCACGCGCTGTCACCCCCTGAGATGCGCGGGAAGAAGCACGGAGGAGCTGAGAGTCCGGCGCTGAGATGGAGACGAAGGTGTGCAAGCGCTCGCGGACGGAGGAGGAGAGCGGGGCCCGGGGGGAGACAGGCCGGGTCCGACCTCGGACGTCGCGGCGGGGCGGGCGCGGGGAACGGAGAGGCAGCTGGTCTGGTAGTTCTGAAAGTGTCCTTGACGGAAGATAGAACAGCTCCCAGGGAGGATGTGTGGGATCAGGTGGACACTTGGTGGCAGAGATGTTGACGCGACATCCCAAGGGTTGCAAATGGGAGGAGTCTTGGCCTTGCTGAGGTGCAGACCGGGCTGCAGAATGTGTTCGGCCCCTGTCGCTGATTGGGACGCGTATGGCCAGCGTTTTCCTCAGGCTCCGCCTTGAGTAAGAGGTGCCAGCAAAATAGTCTAGATTTCAAAAGAACATAATTCTTTTTTTTTTTTTTTCTTTTGGTACCAGGAATCACTTGCCAGGCAGGCACTGTGACCCTGAGCTACATTCTTGATTTGGCAACCTAGATTCGAGATACTGACAGGGTTTTTTGAGGTTTTTATTTCTTTATCCTAAATATGTGCAGGGACCTGTGAAGAAATTCAGACAGGCCAGGCGCACTCCAGGTCCCAGCTCAGTCGTGTTTGCAGTGTTTAACGGCAGAGGACATGGAGAAGGCCAGGAAGACAAAAGTGATAGAAAGAATCACCTCTTTCCTCCCCTTTTGCCCTGGCTCTATCCAGGACTGGATGAAGAGTTTCCCACATGAAGCACAAGTTGGTTTTACCTGTTGTTCCCTCTTGGTCATTTTTAGGCCCAGTTGAAGAGTCATGACAAAAATTGCTTTTAAGTTACTGTGTCAGGAGTAACACAGATCATGCTTTTATTTCCCCTAGACACAGGGTCATGATATATTGTTCAGGCAGGTCTTGAACTCATTAGGTAACCCGGGCTGGCCTCAAACTTGAAGCGATCCTCCTCCTCCTCTCAGCCTGCCAAGTGCTGAAATTACAGGTGTGTGCCCTAAGCCTGGCTCAATCATGTTGCTGATGAGGAGCTGAGTAGGGAGCCTTGGAATTTTTATTTCTATCCCTATGGGGGTCTCTGTGCTTCTCTGTCACTATTGTGCTCTCTGACTGTGTCATGAATGGGATGTCCCTGAGTAGGTGTAGTAAACCCAGCATGTGAAATTTGCAGGAGGAAGACAGGAATGGGCTGGGGACTCCATTGTTGTGAAAGTTTAGGATGAACTTACTCTTGTCTGCCGAAATGTCTGAGCATTCTTCACTGCTGTTACTGATTGGCTGAAAACAACAGAACTGTCTCTTGCAGGAGCCAAACTGAGGCCACATCCTGAGCAACCAGAACTGAAGGGGCAGATGGAAGAGAGAAAGCTGGCACAAGTGGAGGAAGAAAGTTACCCAGAATGGATAAGGTTGTGGTGGAATAGGTGGAAACCAACCATGTGGAGGAAAAGTTGGATGAGAAACTTCAGAGGAAGCTGAGGATGCCTCGTGTCCTCCAGGCTTCCAGGTGCAGCCTGAGCCTAGCAGTGCGGTTGGAAGGGAAAGGGACTCTGCAGTGGTTTCATTCACCTAGCAGAAGAGCTCCCTGGGTAGACTCGGAGCAGTATTGTGTCACTGGAAGCAACAACTCCGAGCGAGGGAACAGAACCGTGAAGTCTGAGCCCTGTTTCGAGGGACTAGAATTTGGAGCTGCCCTTATTGCAGATGTCTGGCAGGTGAGCATGAGCGGAGAGGGAATAACTTGGCGAGAGAAGGTGGATGCCGCACGCTCAGCAGTTCTACTCTGACTTAGGGAGGTGCAGGGTAGGGGACTCCTGCTTAGAACTAAGGAGGCTCCTGTCCTTCTCCCCTTGCAGCAGGTGAGTATTTGCGCGCAGCATCTCTCACATACTTAGTGATGGCTCAGTGTTTCTCCTCTATGTTTTAACTTGGGAGTTTAGATACTAGAACTATTTCCCAGAAGAATCCGAACCCATGAGAGGAAGAAGAGCAGTGGTTTCAACACTGTGTGGCATTCCTCCTGCACTAGGGATGTGTGGCAGCTCCTGAATTTGGTGGACAGGACAGAGATGCTGTGCTTCATGAGTGGGAGACTCAGCAGATGAGGCCCTGAGTGTTGTCCCATTTTCACCAGAGCTCACAGGTGGGTGTCACCAGGTGGGGCTGTGTGGACAGACTGCTCTCTCAGGAGGTGATGGTTTCCTCCTGGAGAAGGAGCCTGTCTGTGATAGGACATGGAGGCAGAAATGTCCTTGCAGTGATGGGAGGTTTACAGCCATGTTGGGCTGTCAGTGAGGGAGTGCTATTCCAATGCTTGGTGCTTGGGTCTGTGCTGGGAACTGTGTGTATAGAGACACACAAACTGTCATCCCAGAGTCCCCAGAGCTCTCACACAGGGAAACCAGAAAGTGATGAGAAGGACTGGGACAAGGAAGCTGCTGCTGGGTGGGACTGCATCACTGTTTGCATTGATTCTCCCTCTGGTTTTTTCAGCAGCTAATACCTGTCTGAAGAAAATGACTGTGACCTCTCAAGACATCAACACCTCCTGGGCTCCAGGTTGGCTCAACGCCATTCCCACTGTGCGGGTCTGAGGGTGAAGATGGCCACATTAGCGTCCCCTCACTATGTTCCGGTTGGCTGGAGAAATGAAGAAGCATTTCTGTGAGACTTGTTTTTATTCTGTGAGACTTAGAGGCTCATCCTTGCCACGTTATCCTGATGCTCTTTACTCGGTCTGAGAAGAGCTTTTCAACTTTTCTCTCCCCATATGAACTCATACTCATTTTATCTTCTAATGTGAAATAAAATAAGATGGGAGATTGTACCCCTTCACGATGGGGCTGTACTTCATATGTCTCACTGCCAGGCAGCCAGAACCATGGGTGGTACAGGTGTGACTGTCCTATGCATGACTGTACCATTTGTCCTTCCAGTGGTAAGGCTGCCAGCTGGCACAGCCTTGCATGTACCACTGGTGGCTCAAGCCAGTGGACATGTTAAGGCAAATTTTTATATTTGTAATGAAAACATATGAGCGAGTGTAGGACCCAAACTCTGGTTTTATGATGTTCAAGTGGATGAACAACTGGGTTTTTTTTTTTGTCTTTTTGAGACAGGGTCTCCCTATGCAGTTCAAGCTGGCCTTGAACTCACTTTGTAGCCCAGGCTGGCCTTGAACTTGCAAGGATCCTCTTCCCTCAGCCTCTCGAGTGCTGGGATTATAGGAGTGTGCCACTATGCCCAGCTCAACAGTAATTTTTATTCTACTGAAGTAAGAATCAGCCACTATCCCTGCTGTGGTCCTTTTGTTGCCCTTTCCATGGCCATCAGATATAAAAGCTGTACCTAGCTTCAAGGCTTGGATCTGTAGTAGGTTGGCTCAGGCTGTGCATTTGTGGCCTTGTGCTTAAAGCAGTGTGCTGCTTACACTGGATGGAGAGGCAGGCATGGCAGCCCTTACTGAGAGGAGCTTAGAGTGCATGCTTCAGGGTCACTAAGGACTCTCAGTACTATAGATGACAACATGCGTCATGGACACTGCTGAGCCTACCCGGAGACAGGGAAGAGGACAATAATGGGACACAGCCCCAGGCTTTCTAACTCCTGAAGACTTAGGACAAAAGGACCTTGGGAAATCTCTGCAAAGAGTGTTCCACAGGTGAGGGTTCACTCACCCTTAGCATGGGGTCCATCCATGGTTTCATTTCATAGGTGAAAGTAGATATAGATAGTGCTTCAGAATTCAGGACCAGACCAAATGGAAGATAACAGCATCTGAGGAACTTTGGAAGGTAGCTAGTAAGCTAGTGGGAAACTCACTTCCAAATCACCAGCTCTGTCTTGGGGTTCTTTCGTCATTTATATAGGTTTTCAGAAGGAAGTATAAAAAGGCAGATAACATAACATTCTATTGTTGGTTACGCTTGTCTGTATCACTAATTGCTAGGCAAAATTTATTCTTACAGAAGCTAATAAGGTTACCATTGTATAACATGGGAGAAGAATCAATCATTGTCTGAGACTGGGCAGAGGTGTCCTTGAGGTGATAATTCTGGGACTTGAAAGTAAACAGAACACTGTCTGGGTAAGTTGCACTTACCTTGTAGCTGGCTCACGGAGTGTCAAGGTTCATTAAGTTCCGCAGCTCTCTAATTATGAAAACCAACTGTGCTTCCCAGTCTCATCATTGAACAACGTTAGAAATGTGAGTTAAAATTTTCATTACATTTAAAATAGCCACTACAATAATAGCAACATTAGGAGAAGCCATGCAGATATGGGCTGCTGGGCCTGAACAGTTTGAGGCAGGGCTGATCTCATGGAGAAAGTGAAGTAGGCAGGATGCAGTGCAGGAGCGGGGTTTGTGTAGGTGTAGGGAGAGCTCATTGGTGGCCTTCAGCAGCACTGGTGACTTCCGCAGGAAGCGTCATCTCCAGGTGTCCCCTCTGAGGGCCCTCGGTGCCAGATGACTAATGGGACCCCTTGCCTCTGTTGACCTCACTGAAGGTGGGGCCTCCACCCATCCTGCCTGCCTGGAAGCATGGCTGTGACTGCAGGGAGAGAAAGAAAACAGATCCCAGTGTCAGTGACAGTGGAAAATCCATAGCTGTGCATAAAATGAGCTGATAAAGATGGAGAAAGAGGCTGTGGAACTGCAAAGGAGCAGGCTCAAGTGAACACTGTGTGGAGCCTTAGGACAAGATGTGTGGTACAAATGTGGGCTCTCTGAACACTGAACTTGTAGTCTGCAGTTGTCTGCACTAAGTGTCTCTACTTTTTCACCAACAGCACTGTCCTCCAGGAGGCCAGGGATGTTTTCAGAGTCTGACATCGTCTGAAAACCACTGGCATCCTGTGGTGTAATTGGAGGGCGATGTGGGCTGAAGGAGGCCCCTTTCAAAGGTGTTGGTCCAGGCTTTCTTCCTGCTTGTAGGCATGGGTTCTCTGTGCTCCTGGGTCACACCCTTCACCCCTGGTTCTGGAAGTATAACTGCTAACCTGGAAGGCGTTGGCTATGCAAACATCTCTGCTGACAGTGCAGGCTGACAACTCCTGGAAGGCTGCTGAGAGGGCAATGGGTGGTTGGGCATCACATCCTCAGGCTGGCTGCCCCTCCTTGGCCTCATCTTTGGTGTCATTGGGCCCCAGGGCACATGTGCACTGAGGCTCATCATCACCCCAGTTTCCCAGCTGTGACCTTATTGAAATGTGCTCAGGGGGTGCGGCCCCAGTCAGCAGCTCTTGGTTAGCTCACATGCATCTATCAGCGGTGTTTAGTAAGTTTCTGATGGGCTGTGTTTTGTTTCATACCTGGGTGAACTGAATGCAGGCGTACAGTTACCTTCCTGTTTACATGTCTGCCCTAAATGGAAACTCTGTAAGTATTCAAGGTTTGATACCTGAACTATTTTAATCACATTGACAGCTGAAAAAAGCTCTTGTGGGTCTAAGATGAAATCCAGAAATCACAATTTAGTGGCATTAGAAAAGAAAACCACAAAAACAACCCAATCTAGATGAGGAGGCTAAGTGGTAGTGGTGTCAAACTTAGCTATAGGAAAAGCCAACGGTTTTCCCAAGGAGAAATAAGGCAACGAAAAGAGCATGTAGTAGTCAGGATGACACTGATAAACACAAAAGAGTAAAGCCCTACTAATTTCATAACATGTTAGTGTTGTATGATGCTTTATGTTCTGCACGTTTTTATAGGTTTAGATATAATGGTTAATGCCTGGAGTGGTGGTGCACATCTGTAAGCTCAGCACCTGGGAAGCTGAAGCAGGAGGATCATTGTGACTTTGAGGCCAGCCTAGGATTCATAGTTCAAGAATAGCCTGAACAACCTGCTGAGACTTGATCGCAAAAGATAAAAATGAAAATAAAAACAATGAGTGAATATTCAGAGAAATACATCCTGAGAGTTTTACATGTTTATCTTTCTTAGATTTACAGTCTGGGTTTCAGCAAAAACCCTAAGAAGTGTATTAATGATAAAGACATGGCAAGATAAAGACATAACTTCCACACCGCGCTGTGGAAGCTGTGAACTGTTGGGAAACGATTTCTGTTTGGACTTTGTTAGACATGCAGAAGAGTGAACACTGAGAACATGCCTGGGTTTTTGGGAAGGAGGTTGTTGGGGTCAACCCAGGGGTGCACAGCCTTGGGAGTGGTTGATGAGCAGGAGGTCCTCATCAGTGGTGATTTTCTGATGAAGACCAGGCAGCCTTGCTTTCAGCACAGACCGGGCAGCTACAAGGCAGGCTTCTGGCATTCTGTGGCATCCCTGCCTTCCAGTTCTCTGCTGTGACTGCTGACTGTTGCCAGGCACACTGGGCTACAACTGCCTTGCTCAGGTCTGAGTCTGAGCTGCAGGAAGGACCTTCTGCTCTGAACTCAGATTCTGGAACTTACTCTCTCCATGAAATTCTCAAGTGTGGTGGGGGTATTGATTGACTTGTTCTGAACAATGAGTTCACTAATGTACTTACAGACCTTCCTCAGGCCTGATCCAATCAATTTGATTTCCTGTGGTTTGTTTTTTTCTTAAGACAGTCTCTCTATGTAGTTCAGATTTGTTGTGAGCTTACTATGTAGCCCAGGCTGGCCTTAAACTTGCAGTGATCTTTGTGCCTCAGCCTCCTGAGAGGTGAGATTACAGGCATGCATAGCCTACTATGCTTGTGTTGATTCCCTTGGATTTTAATCCAGGTTGTGGTTGTATTTCTCCACAGTCTTTAGATTTACATCTGCTCTGCCCACGGTCACCATAGCAGTACCACTCAGCCCTGGTCCAGGGGCTGAAATGAATGATGTGGAATTCAATGACATTGTGCGCTCTTGGATGGGAGAGTGTGAACTGCAGTTTGACAACTTCAGATCAAATCCCATTAGACCTGAAGCAGCTCTCGTCTCCCTGAACAACAAGGTGCCAAAACGTGGTGAGTTGTGTAGGTTCACAGTGACCAAAATAACAAATGATTTTGTTTTCTCTCTACAAATGAAATGGTCTCCAAACTGATGGTTTGCTTCACTTTATCAAAATAAATTTACCTTCCCTCATCCTAGAAAGGTGGAAGTTGGTATTTTGCTGCCATTTGAATGGAAAACTGAGGCCCAAAGCATTTCCCAGTTTCTTCCAGGTTACAGTGAGAAGTAGGATGGGCCAGGGTAAAAATCCCGGTTACTAATTGCTGTTGAAGGCAGGGAATGGTTTGCTTTTCTCAAGACTAGATTGAGCCATTTCAATGAGGTCCCTCTGGGTCTCACATCAGATCCCCTAGGCATATCGCATCACTATTGGCCCAGGGTGCTGGAACCAGTGGCCTTGCCTTGCCCTGAAGCTTCTGTGGAGTCCAAATGTGCAAAGCACCCTGCAGATTATGCAGGGAAAGTGGAGATGATGCTCTAGACAGGTTTCCAGGGAGCTCGGGGAGGTTCCACTAACTTAACATGGGGCAGCCATCATTGTCACCACGGAGACCAGGGACTTGAATGGCAAGGGGAAGCCCTGCTTGGTAGGGCACAAGCTCTTTTAGGGGTCCAGAACAGCCAGTCCTTTTCACTGAGTGGCAGGTGTGTCTGTAGTAACAGAATGTAGCACCTATCTGTCTCTATAAGAGCCGATGGATCAGGCACGGGGCTGGGGCGGCTGGTCCCAGTGGACCTCAAGGGTCAGAGCTTGAGCCACGAGGCCGCAGTGAAAGGAGGAGCACCCGCTGTGCTCCATCCCAAGGTCCCGAGCAAGGCTTATCCAACCCCCAGTCAGCCCCAGAGCAGAAGCCCATTGGCCTGTGCCAGAGAGGGGCTGGGATGACTGGGGAGGGAGAGGACAGTGCTTGGAACAGCACCATCACCAGAAGGAACATCACCTGCTCTGAGCCCGAAGTTCCCACACCAACCTACAGTGTTCTTTCCAGAAATTCATTGCTAGGGTTTTCTGTCCATTGAAAGGGACTCAGAAAATAATAAGTGAACGGTGTGAAGAAAGTCACCAGATTAGTTTTGGGAAGAGGCCAACTGTATTTCTTTCATGCCATCCTTACAGTCATATTTAATTGCAGGAAAAGATGTTGAGGGTGATGACAGGGAAAGCCACCCCAGGCCCTGAGGAGGAACTGTGTGAAGTTTGGGTGCTGTGATCTGCTGGAGTTCTAATTCAGGAGTCTTGACCTTTGGGCCTCAGATGCCTCCTGTTTTGTGGTCTCTACCCATCCTTCCTTCCCTGGGTTGCAGTGAGCTCATGAGTTCAATGTGGTAACCCTCATAGAACAGTGCCTGGCCCAGGTCCACACTCACAGTTGGTTTTTCAATTCTGACTGAATACAAGCTTTACAGTGTCAAGTGCTTACAGTCAGCTCCTCCTGCTGTCTTGCTTTACATTATGTACACATGGCCAGGCAAGATCCTTTATCTTTGAGGATCTTGTTTCTCACAGGAATCCCAGCCCACGGGACCTTTGAGCTCTAACAAACAAAGTTGGTGCTGCTTTGTGCCCAGCTGAGGGTGTGAGTTCAGAGGCTGCAGACTTGGCCATTCCCATGGTCCCAGATGCCCATTCAGATGCATGGATGTGAGTTCTGACTCTGCGTCACACCAGCTGAGTCATTTCTCCTTTCTCTTGCCTGCCAGCCTCTCTTACCTCTAAAACGAGGATTATCAGAGACTTCCTACTGAGGAGACTAGGAAAGAAAAATATGGAAACACTGGTACTGAGCTTTCCTTGTCCTTGCCATGGGCATGGCCTCCTGTGCAGACGGTGCCCACAGCTGCATGTCCAGGTGCCCCCTAAGGCAGGCGTCTCTGTCTTTTCTCAGGGAGTGCCAGGCACAATGATGACACTGATCCTCTGCTGGGGCAGAGGCTGCATGCTAGAGTGGGAGCTGTCAGAGAAGGTGGCCCTGGCCGAGTAGCTGAGGCAAGGGACGTGTGCAGGGTGGGCAAGCAGGGGCAGATATATGAGACCCTGAAGGGGCAGCTCGGCTGTGAGAACCCAGAGCTGGCGTGGGCTGGGGAGGGCAGAAGCTCATAGGCACAGGTCCACAGTGACTTAGAAAATGTTCAGGGAAGAAAGCGCTAGGAGCCGATGCACCAAGATTGCTCTGAAGGCCCTCATTTGGCCTCTAAAAGTACACTGAGGTCAGGTTCACATAATGTGAAGCTAAGGAAAAGAAAGTGAACGACTCTGTATAGACTATTAAGGTGGCAGCTTTCATGTGGTGCTGACCCTCTGAGTCTCTCTCCCTCCTGGTCACCTGCACGGTGCAGGCGTGTCCCGCCTCCATTCAGAGGAACCCTGCCTTCCGAGCCTGCGGAGCTCTGGTCCTGCATTTTCTCCAGCAACCCTGGCTGTCTGCGGACCGAGTCTGTGCCGGGTGTGTGTTCCCGCTCCGCAGGGCACTGGGTCTCTGCGGGCACAGCAGCTTCCATGGTCACTGAGGAAGTGACAGGATGCTCGTAGGACGAGACCTGGAGACTCCTGGCTCTGGTTAGAGAGGGGAGATGCGGGCGAAGTCCGGGCATCCTACAGGAGCTCTTGGTGATGTGGGCGAGCCCTTTCATGGCCTTCTTTTCTCCTTTGCCACAGGGCACTGTCCCAGTGTGACCCCGGTTCTGTGGGGGCCCGGATCTTCCCACAGAGCCCCTGCTGGTGCCATGGCAGCCCCCACCTCTCCGCAGCTCACATCACTGCGTCTCTCCTCCCAGACTGTCCACATCTCTTGTTCGGGGAAAGGAGCGGAGCTCTGGGACCTCACCCAGAAGCTCAGGGAGAGGAGGGAAGTGGCGCTGGTGCTGAAGGAGCCTCTGGAGGCCCTACTCGGCCAAGGTCACCCTGACACCAGCAGGGTGTGTGGCCTGCAACAGGATCTGGCTGAGAGACTCAGGCTGGTGGAAAAGCTCCTCCAGGTCCTCAGCCCAGGTGAGGCAGCCTCCAGCCCTCATTACACTGAGCTGCTTTAAGGGCCCAATCTCATGGGGCTCTTCACTCACAGAGCGGCTCGTTTGACACACAGTTCTGGTGCCCAAATTATATTTAGAGCTGTGGGAAATTCAACAGAGCCCCATTGGAGCACAGGGGATGAGTGCACAGCACGGAGGCCCCAGCATCCCAGGGTCCTTTGTCCCTGATGGACCTGGCTCTATCTTGAGGCTGCGTCCACCTAGTTGTAAAGCTGAGGGGAGATGTGGTCGGAGGCAGCTCCTTAGAATAAAAGTTGTTCTGGAGTAAGAACGGTTCCCAAACCCCAGCCTGACGGCTTCCTATACTGTGTGACTGATCTCTTCACCTTTCCTGAATTCCTGTCTGCCGATCTACAGGAAAGTGGATCCGATGGTCTTGTTCTCTGTCTTATGCCAGAAGAAAACAGTCAGGAATGCACTTAGGAAAGCTAACGACCCTCACCCTTTGGGGTCAGTTTAGGTACTTGATCTAAGAGGCTTCAGCAGCTCCCTCAGAGAGAATATCCCCATCCTAATTCGTACCAAGCTGCTGCGTTTCCTTCAGTGTGAACCAACTCTAGACCAAGACCATTCAGTTTCACAGTGTGTGCCACATTGTAATTGTAGTGTTCGGGTAGGGAATCCCTGCCAGTGTCCTTTCAGAGGCGCTTGTCACTCGGCATTTCTCTAGGGATTAGATGTCATAGAATGTGGTTGTGGGATTCTGGGTGACATGGAGAAAACTCCCACGTCATAAATGATAGGATGGGCATAGAGGGTGTTACGCAGTTGCCAGGGTGTAGATGTTGTGGGACAGGCTGGTTTCTCCTTTCCTTTGTGAAGGAAGGCAGAGGGGGTGGGAGCCAGGGTGAGATGTAGATCCCCTGACCCTGCGGTCCATCTGTGTGACCAGAGTGAGGAGTATACAGGGTTCTGCAGACTATGATCCATGTGAACTTGGCCCAGTACACCTTAGCGTAGGCCAAGATATCATCCCCAAATAGGTGCATTTTGCCTGTGGGAGCAGCATGTCACCCCAGACTGTGTGTGTACAGCTGACATAGAGGTCATTCAGTACAGTTCCGTCTGTCCATCTGAGAATCCTGCACATCCATTCTTGTCCACATGCTGAAGTAGATGGGGGGCGGGTCACGAGTGCAGTGGCATCATGCAGTGATCGCCTGGATCTTTCTGAGTTTGCTTGCACAGCACCACTGTGAGGGAGTGGGGGAGGAGGAAGAAGAGATACAGTCCCTAGACTCCAGATAACAATGCATGGTGAGAGCCCTGAGCAAGTGTGACACGAAAGGGATTGTGTTAAGACATGGGGTCGGGAGTGGCCACAGATTTCACTGTCAAGGGTGAGAAAAGCCTGCTGATGGCCGTGGTATCATCACCCATCCAAAGACACTGTGGCCCTTTTCAAGGTGCTTGGTTTCCTCTGGGGTATTTGAGAGGGCATCTGTCCACAGAGAAAGAAGTAGTCTAGGGGACTTCTTGTCCTAAAAGAAACTTCTTATCCTCTGAAAGCTTCAGGTCAGGATTCCATGCACTCTGTGTGTCTGAGCTGTGTGCCTGAGTGTGCAGGCAGCTGAGGCACAGCAAAGAAAGTAGATGAGGCAGCCAGAGAGAACCATGTCCTGTCCCACTACTGATAAGGACAGGTTCAGAAGGTGCAGGTTCTCCTGCAGTCTTCCCTGCAAGAGCCTGCCATGTCCGGAGCCTGTAAAATTGCATGATGTTCCTGCACACAGCGGCCCCTGCTGTAGTTCTCACTGTGAGCGCCCTGTCCTGACTGCGCTGCAGAGGGAAGCTGGCTGTTTTCTCATCAGCGGGTTGTCTGGCTGCTGCCCCAAGCAGGGGCTGCGCTCCCTTCCCTGCATCTTCTTTTGTCTGTCTGCTTCTCTGTCTCTGTCTGTCTCTGCCTCTGCCTCTGTCTCTGTCTCTCTCTCTGTCATTCCCATAGTGAGCAGGCAATGCCCAAGTCAAAGGAGCATAGTTAACTTCATCCTCTTGTTAGCAAGGCCCAAGGTGTTAGAATTTACCCTGAAGTTTCTTACACAATTTTCTTTTTTAGTCTTTTTGAGGCAGGGTTCTGTTGTGCAGTTCAGGCTGGCTGTAAACTCTGTAGCCCATACTGGGCTCAAATTGGCACCACTCCTCCTCCCTCAGCCTCCCAAGTGCTGGGATGACAGGTGTGCACCACCTTACCTGCCACCGTGAAGCTTTGACTGAGGCTCAGCTGGGAAGCTTGGATTCTTTTTTTTTTTATTTTAAAGATAATGGAATATAAACTCAAATAACACAAAAACAGTAAAGAAATACACAAATTATGGAGAAGATCGGGGATTGACAATGAATGCTATTTTACATAATATCATCATATTTGTTACTCAGTTATCTCAAAAACAAGGAAATACACAATTATACAGAAGATAGTAGGGGATTAATAATGGCTGTTGTATTACATAATGTTATCTTTGCATTTCTTACTCAGTTATAAATCAGTATAATGCATAAATGATAAGTTATAGAGCAGATATTGGGGAATTAAAAATGGATGCTGTATTACAAAATGATGTCTTCACTATTGTTACTCAGTTATACATATGATGGCACATTCGATTAATCAGTTTTCTCCACCCTCATCTTCATTGTTCTCCCAATCAATCCTCTTCCCTTTGACAATAACTGTACTTTTTGGTTTATTTACTCCCTCGGGCTCTCACATTGGAGAGGCACATGGCTGCTTCAAATTATGCTGTAACAAACATGGGTGCACTCAAATTACTATGGCACTAGGTAGAAAAGCACCCATCCTCAAAGATGGTACATATGCAGGTAACCAAATACACTGTGGTCATACCCAATTGATAAGCCCTTAAGGCCCTCGGGAGTCTAATCCAGTCCTTGAGTTTGCCTCTGAGGACCACCGGGCCCCACATCAACGAGGTGCTCCCGGGGGTCCAGTCAAGTCCACGGGGTCGATCCCACAGACCGCCGGACTCTGCCTCTGCAAGGTGCTCCCGAGGACCCCCGGGCTCCGCCCCAATGAGGCACTCCTGGAGGCCTGCTCGAGTTCTTGGGGCTCACCCCCGAGGACCATAAAGCTCCGCCCCACACTTATGAAGTTCTTCTGTGGGCCTGGTTGAGTCCACGGGGTTGCCCCTGCAGACCTCCAGGCGCCAACCCAATGAGGCACTCCCGGGGGCCTGGTCCAAGACCCCAGGGTCCCCATGTAGCCTGAAGGGAGCCCCCTGACTTGATTCTCATTTCTACACCTTCCTGTTACCAGGGGACCCGCCTCTCTCCCTCTTGTCATTCTCATGTTGTTATAGTCCAGTGTCTAGGTGGTGATCCTATGGGAGGGTTCTTCTCTGCTATTTTCTGGTGTCCTTCCAGGCTGGGCTTTTACTGCTCCAGTTTTGGCCCAGTTCTCAGAACTTCTCTTGCCAAGTCAGGAGGCTTCTGTGAGCAAAGGCTTCATGAGCACAGGCTTCCAAAGCTGAAGCTGTGAGCATAGCAATGGGTCGAGGGTGTGTATGGAGTGGTGACTCCCTCTTTCTCCTTACAGGAAGGAGTTTGGTTTGCTCCTTGTGAGAGTTTGAATTCTCATTTTGAATCCTTTGATGCTGGGCATAAGTGATGTGAAGTCTCCCCCACTCGTGCTCACTGAGGTAGTTCAGGGTGTGTACTAAGTTTAGTTACTAGTTTTGGGAGACAATTGGAGGAATTTCTCAGGTCTTAGAGTATGTTGTCATCACTCAATCTCCAGGACTACTGTTTTTCATACACACTGTCTATGGGTTGATACAAAGTTTGTGTTTGTAAGTGGTATGGAATCCTTCCCAGTGCTCATATTAGTAGCAAGTTTCAGCCTTCCAGTATGTCATTTTTAAAAAAAAATTTTATTTTTTATTTTAAAAGTAAAAGCACAAAAACATATTAACAAACAGACACAGAGACTTCCGGGAAGATGGCGACCAGGTGAGCAGCAGAGGGAATCTCTCCCAGAGACCGATCCTTTGCGCGTGGCTGCCCGGTCCATGGAGGCAAAATTCCAACTGATCGGGCTGCTCTCCGAGGCCTGAGAATTAAAGGACCGGCTGAGAAGCCACGCGGCGAGAAGTGGGGGGACGCTGAGAGCTCGGCGCCCAGGGGATCGGTGCAGCGTTGGGCTGCAGTTCGGTTCAAATCACGTACAGCTGAGAGAGCGAGTGCGGAGGGAAGGACGGCTTCAGCTCCTAAACCCGACCGGCTCAGAGGCGGCTGTAACCAGGATTTGTTGGAGGCAGCGGAGCAGAGGAAACTCAGAGAACGCGCCACTGGGACAGACTGCGCCAATCTGGGCAGCGGTCCGGGATCCCGCTCAGAACCCCGCCCCCGCAGCCGGAGCCACGGGAATTGGAGCGACTGGGACAGACTGCGCCAATCTGGGCAGCGGTCCGGGATCCCGCTCAGAACCCCACCCCCGCAGCCGGCGCTGCGCGAACCAGAGAAACAGCAATCAGCGGGATTTCTGAGTCAGGAAGAAGCTCCATCCAGAGAGATACATCTGAACTGCATTCCTGTCTGCACGATCAAGGGGTGAGCTAAGTGGGCGCTCTAACCGGTTTTTCCTGAATCGGGAAGAAGCTCAGCCCAGCGAGTAACATCAAAAGAGCTTTAAAAAGTGCGGGATCTCCCGGGTGGGAAGAACTAGCTAGGCGCCACAACAGGATTTGTGAGGGGGGAAGGAGCTCCACCCAGGGAGGAACACCGGAGTGCCCTGTCTGTAAGACTCCTGGGGCGGCAAGCTGTTTATTCACCCCGGCCAGGTCTTGGGGTAGGGAATAGAAGTGGAAATCTCAGCAAACAGCTTAAGGGACATTCTCCCAAAGAGAAGGAATCATTGGAGCAACCTCTGCAGCAGACCTTTGCCTGCTGAACTGCCTGTGGAATTTATAGCTCCACAGTTTGAATCTCATACCCAAAAATGGGAAAACAGAGGAACAAAACGCAGTCTCAAAACTCAACCCCACCCAGAACAAGTTTTGAATGTGAAGATACAGGGGAACCAGAAAGCCTCATAACTTCAAGTTATGAAACGATTGCATCCGAAATGAAACAACTCCAACAGGCCATGAAAGAGCTTAAAGCAGAAATAACCCACATACCCACAATGATTTCTCAGACAAAAAACGAGCTGAAAACAATGATGGAAGAAATGTTCCATTTACATAGACAAGAAATAGACAAAAGTCTAGAAGAAAATAGGAAA